>JARQOC010000005.1:391533501-391711001 GCA_033576535.1 Allobates femoralis
CATTAATATTTAGTAGATCCACCTTTTGCAAAAATAACAGCCTTAGTCGCTTCCTGTAGCTGTTAATGAGTTCTTGGATCCTGGATGAAGGTATTTTTGACCATTCCTCTTTACTAAACAATTCCAATTCAGTTAAGTTTGATGGTCGCCGAGCATGGACAGCCCACTTCAAAACATCCCACAGATGTTCAATGATATTCAGGTCTGGGGACTGGGATGGCCATTCCAGAACATTGTAATTGTTCCTCTGCATGAACGCCTGAGTAGATTTGGAGCGGTGTTTTGGATCATTGTCTTGCTGAAAGATCCATCCCCGGCGTAACTTCAACTTTGACACTGATTCTTGAACATTATTCTCAAGAATCTGCTGATACTGAGTGGAATCCATGTGACCCTCAACTTTAACAAGATTCAAGGTGCCGTCATTGGCCACACAGCCCCAAAGCATGATGGACCCTGCCCCAAATTTGACAGTGGGTAGCAAGTGTTTTTCTTGGAATGCTGTGTTTTTGTGGCGCTATGCATAACGCCTTGTTGTATGACCAAACAATTCAATCTTTGTTTCATCAGTCCACAGGACCTTCTTCCAAAATGAAACTGGCTTGTCCAAATGTGCTTTTGCATACCTCAGGCGACTCTGTTTGTGGCGTGCATGCAGAAACGGCTTCTTTCGCATCACTCTCCCATACAGCTGCTCCTTGTGCAGTATGCGCTGTATTGTTGACCGATGCACAGTGACACCATCTGCAGCAAGATGATGCTGCAGGTCTTTGGAGGTGGTCTGTGGATTGTTCTTGACTGTTCTCACCATTCTTCTTCTCTGCCTTTCTGATATTTTTGTTGGCTTGCCACTTCTGGCCTTTACAAGAACTGTCCCTGTGGTCTTCCATTTCCTTACTATGTTCCTCACAGTGGAAACTGACAGGTTAAATCTCTGAGACAACTTTTTGTATCCTTCACCTGAACAACTATGTTGAACAATCTTTTTTTTCAGATCATTTGAGAGCTGTTTTGAGGAGCCCATGATGCCACTCCTCAGAGAAGATGCAAATAGTAGAACAACTTGCAAGTGGACACCTGAAATAGCTTTTCTCATGATTGGATACACCGGGCTATGAAGTACAAAGCTCAATGAGGTTACCAAACCAATTTAGTGCTTCAGTAAGTCAGTAAAAAGTAGTTAGGAGTATTCAAATCATGAAAATCAGAAGGGTGCCCATACTTTGGCACCTGTCAAATTTTGAAATAATGCATATTTCACATTTTCAGTTAGTACAATAAACCTCATTTCAATCCTGAAATATTACTGTGTCCATCACTTATTACATATATCACACTGAATTAGCTGTTGCAAAAACCCAATTTTAAACAAAAAAAATGAGTAAGATTAAGAGGGGTGCCCAAACTTTTTCAAATAACTGTACTTGGAAGTTAAACCCCTCCCTGTCCTGTGACACAGCAGCAGAGATGCAGTTACAGAGGTTCGCCAGAGAAAGCAAGTTGAGCATTTGGTGAGATTTTCACCTCAGTATTTAAAAGACAAAACCAGGAGTTGGTGAGTAATGCATAAAACAATTACCTCTGATTGCTCCACTTTTAGTTTTGTCTTACAAATACTGAGGTAAAAAAATCAAATACTCAAAGTGCCACATTTCTCTGATGGTGCGGATTCCAACAACAAATAAGTGATCACCTTCCTAACCTGCAGATCGCTGATAACTTGGTTTTACCAAAAAATTCCCTTTAATGCAAACTACAGTAATTGTATATTGCAGTAATGGTGAGCGCACAGTGATGTGCGGGAGTCGCCTGTGTTTTACAGTCCACGCTCCACTATAATGGGTATAACGGCGAACAGATATTTGCAAATAACTGAAGGGTGGGTGGGCCGGGGTGGGCCCCTGGAGTCAATTTCCCTGGTGGGCCCCAGATACCCCAGCCCGATGCTGGGCAAGTGCTGCAGAGCTACAGATTGTCTACAGATTGTCAGCTCCTATTCCCAGGTGTGGATGGGCTACTGGGACAAGATCCTTTCTGTAGAAAACTCTGGGGACTGTCAGACAGTATTGGGAACAGCATGACAACCAGCAATACAGGGTCGTCCATATTGTACTTTGGCTCGTGGCTGATAACTTTTGCTATTAATAAAATAAAGCTTAATAAAATTGTATCTGCTATCATAGCCGCCTGTCATGCCCGGGACCGATCGGCCTCTGCCAGGTGCTGAATCTTCCTATTGGCCCCATTATTTTCCTAATTCAGCAGCTTTACATTTTCCAGTCCAATGTTCTCCCCAAAAATATTAATGAGCGTTTCTAAGATTCAGATGATTTTACTCTGTAGGTAATAATTACATTTGGAAGAATCCATCATTAGATTACTGTAGGATTATTTTATGTGACTTTTTTTGGCTTTCCCACCACTTCATTATTAATTAGACTGTTCATCCTGAGCTGTCTGGTTCTTGGATACAGTGAGGACTGAAATAGGATGTGGGGTATTTATATGTCATTTAGGGTCTGTGTTACCGCCCCGTGGGCACTACAATGCCTGTGATGATTGGATGAGAATCTGTATGAGGTCATTCAAAAGGGAAGGAACATATTAAAAGGGAATGTCCACAAAATAAATTTTTGCCCCCTATCCAAAGGGCTCAGACTGCCTTAAAAAAATGAAGATAGTAATATTCACTTGACAACCATTCTTCCCCCAAGATCCTGTTCTGATCCTCATCAGATCTCTACACCCGATCCCTTCTGATTGCTCTAAAAAAAGGCGGGAATTGTTGTCTCACCCAATCAGAGGCCACAGCAGGGACCTCCTCAGTCAGTGATTGGCTGAGCAGGCTTAGTCTGCCTTTTTCATTGTGTCAAGGACAGAACCAAAAAGTGGAGATCACCCCAGGTCCCCCCTATTGGAAGAACGAGGGTCTGTAGAGTGGCAGTAACACTGTTCCTTCCACAAAGTTGAATAGATTTACACACACACATTCGCCTCCTCTCCAATTCTCTCCAATCCCGCCACCACCAATGCATTGATTTGCCGTGAAGGCCAAACGTGGGGATATCTTGGTAATGTTTACATATGATCTTATGATAATAATGCCATATTAATTGGGACAGGATGGGCGATAACGTCCTGATCAGGGGGCGCTCCACACTGGGCGGCAGATTGGGGTGGTTTTATCATGGATGGTGCACTTAAATCCTATTACAAGATGAAGCCAACAGTCAGATAACTGACCACCATTCAATCTCTATGGGGCTGCTGGAAAAAAATGAGTATAGTGCTCAGCGCCCACATAGGGAATGAATGGACTGGTGGTCGAGCATGAGCAGTGATTAAAAATAGTCCTCTGTTTTGCCAATCAGTCCTGGTGGTCAGATTTGGATAGAAGATACCAAATTAATGCAACCATCATCTCTGACATCAACCTATGTGACATCCTCAATATTGAGGTACCAGTGTCACACTAATAAGGACTACGGACAAACCGTAATATACATAACCACCAAAAGAACATAACGGTCAGACGTCCATTTATGCAATTCAATAATAGTTTTTATTGGTCACATCAGGGTTTTTTTAGAGGAAGTTAAAAAGTGCAAGTGCAGTATATTTTACATATAGGTCGATATAGCAGCTTTTTTTATATGTCTAAAATAAGACAATTACAAAGCATACAGATATAACATAGTAACATAGTAACATAGTTTTTAAGGTTGAAGGAAGACTTTAAGTCCATCTAGTTCAACCCATAGCCTAACATGTTGATCCAGAGGAAGGCAAAAAAACAACATGTGGCAACACTAAGCTCCACATTGGGGGAAAACATTCCTTCCTGACTCCAGATACGGCAACCAGACTAATTCCCTGGATCAACTCCCTATCAAAGAATCTAGTATGTATAACTGATAATATTATAGTTTTCAAGAAAGGCATCCAGGCCCTTCTTAAATGTTAGTAGTGACTCACTCATTACAACATCATGTGGCAGAGAGTTCCATAGTCTCACTGCTCTTACAGTAAAGAATCCGCGTCTGTGATTATGATTAAACCTTCTTTCCTCCAGACGTAGAGGATGCCCCCTTGTCCCCGTCTCAGGCCTAAGAGTAAAGAGATCATTAGAAAGGTCTCTGTACTGTCCCCTCATATATTTATACATTATTATAAGATCCCCCCTAAGCCTTTGTTTTTCCAAGCTAAATAACCCCAAGTTTAATAACCTGTCTTGGTATTGCAGACCCCTTAGTCCTCTAATGACTTTTGTTGCTCTTCTCTGGACCCGCTCTAGTTCAGCTATGTCTTTCTTATACACCGGAGACCAGAATTGTACACAGTATTCTAAGTGTGGTCGCACTAGTGACTTGTATAGAGGTAAAATTATGTTCTCCTCATGAGCATCTATGCCTCTTTTAATGCATCCCATTATTTTATTTGCCTTTGCAGCAGCTGCCTGACACTGGCCACTAAATGTGAGTTTGTCATCTACAAAAAATTATATACATAATTCTGTATTTAAGAGATATTATACCCTTGTCTGTTAGTTGACCTACAAGAAATCCAGATCTCTATATGGAGTACACTCTACAGCTTACATCTCTAAGCATTGTACATCTAAGCCAGGGGTCTTAAACACGCGGCCCGGGGGCTTCAAAGTGCGGCCCGCGGCACTGTGGACAACGTAAGGATGCCGGGATCCACTGTGCAGGGGGCCACCATGGTGCACTATATAAAGGGCTGCCGCGGTGCAGTCAGGGCCGCACCGTCCATGAGCCAGTGTGAGTGCAAAGGATCAAGCGGCAAGATGAGTCAGAAGACAGGAGGCGGCACTGTGACCTGCACTCAGTCAGAGATAATGTGATGAGTGACGAGGTGCCCTGCTCCTGCAATACAGTGTGTTTGCGGTTAGTCACTCACTGTTTGTGTGCTCTGAAGATAAGAACAAAAGCTGTGTGTGATCGGGATGAGAGGGGTTTAGGGAGGGGGGCTGGTTGTAAATGAATGTAGCAGAGCTGTGTATGTATGAGGTATATGGAGTGGAGCTAAGTGTACGAGGTGTACAGAGTGGAGGTGCGTGTGTACGAGGTGTAAGGAGTGGAGCTGTGTATGTATGAGTTGTGCGGAGCGGAGCCGTGTGTGTATGAGGTGTACAGAGCAGAGCTGAGTGTGTATGAGGTGTACAGAGCAGATCCCCATGTGTACGAGGTGTACGGAGCGGAGCCGTGTGTGTACAAGGTGTACGGAGCGGAGCCGACTGTGTGTGAGGTGTACAGAGCGGAGCCGCGTGTGTACGAGGTGTACAGAGCAGAGCCGCATGTGTACGAGGTGTACGGAGCGGAGCCGAGTGTGTGTGAGGTGTACAGAGCGGAGCTGCGTGTGTACGAGGTGTACAGAGCAGAGCCGCATGTGTACGAGGTGTACAGAGTGGAGCCGTGTGTGTACAAGGTGTACAGAGCGGAGCCGCGTGTGTACGAGGTTTATGGAGTGGATCCGAGTGTGTACGAGGTGTACAGAGCGGAGCCGAGTGTGTAGGAGGTGTACGAAGCGGAGCCAAGTGTGTGTGAGGTGTACGGCGCAAAGCCGCGTGTGTACGAGGTGTACAGAGCGGAGCCGTGTGTGTACAAGGTGTACAGAGCGGAGCCGAGTGTGTACGAGGTGTACAGAGCAGTGCCGCGTGTGTACGAGGTGTACAGAGCGGAGCCGTGTGTGTACGAGGTGTACAGAGCGGAGCCGCGTGTGTATGAGGTGTACAGAGCGGAGCCGCGTGTGTACGAGGTGTATGGAGTGAAGCCACGTGTGTACGTTGCAGAACTGAGAGTGTACAAGGTGTACGGATCGGAGCTGTGCTTGTACAAGGTGAACGGAGCGGAGCTGAGAGTGCACAAGGTGTACAGAGTGGAGCTGCACTTGTACGAGGTGTTACAGAGAGGAGCTGAGAGTGTACGAGGTGTACGGAGAGGAGCCGAGTGTGTATGAGGTGTACGGAGCTGAGCTGCGCTTGTACAAGGTGTAAGGAGTGGAGATGAGAGTGTACGAGATGTACGAATCGGAGCTGCGCTTGTACAAGGTGTACAGAGCGGAGCTGAGAGTGTACGAGGTGTACGGAGTGGAGCTGCGCTTGTACGAGGTGTACAGAGCAGAGCTGTATGTGTACGAGGTGTACGGAGCGGAGACCAGTGTACAGTGTGTTAAAGGTGTACGGAGCGGAGCTGTATGTGTACGAGGTGTACGGAGCAGAGCCCAGTGTGTACAAGGTATACGGAGCGGAACCATGTGTGTACGAGGCGTATGGAGCAGAGCCGTGTGTGCAAGGCATTCGCAGCGGAGCCGCGTGTGTATGAAGCAGAGCCACGTATGTACTAGGTGTATGGAGTGGAGCCATATGTGTATGAGGTGTACGGAGCAGAGCCACGTATGTACGAGGTGTACAGAGCGGAGCCACGTGTGTACGAGGTGTACAGAGCGGAGCCACGTGTGTACAAGGTGTACAGAGCGGAGCCACGTGTGTACAAGGTGTACAGAGCAGACCCGCTTGTGTACGAGGCGTACGGAGCAGAGCCGCGTGTGTACGAGGTGTACGGAGCAGAGCCGCTTGTGTACGAGGCGTACGTGGTGTACGGAGCTGAGTGTGTACTAGGTGTAAGGAGCGGAGCCATGTGTGTACCAGTGGTGGCCCCGCGAACATGCCGCTCCTATAGTCCCGGCCGCCTCTGCCGGCAGCATTCTTCTCCCGAGTCCTGGCCGCCGCTGTCCACCCCTCTGCAACTCAGCACGGCGGGGAACAATGATGTCATCCCCTGCTGAGGAGAAGAGGTATTTACTTTTTATTTTTTTAATAGTTTTTTTTAGTGAGTACATTGATAGGACACTATGTAATGTATAATATAATATAATATAATATAGGAGGACAATAGGTGTGCACTATACTATATGGAGAACTATTGTGGCCAATTATATTATATGGAAGACTATGGGGGTGCATTATACTAAAAGGAAGGCTATAGGGGATGCATTATACTATATGGAGGACTATGAGGGTGCATTATACTATATGAGGACAATAGGTGTGCACTATACTATATGGAGAACTATTGTGGCCAATTATATTATATGGAAGACTATGGGGTGCATTATACTATAAGGAAGGCTATAGGGGATGCATTATACTATATGGAGGACTATGAGGGTGCATTATACGATATGGAGGACTATGGGGGTCCATATGCTGTGTGAAGAGAGCTATGGGGGTGCAGTATGCTATATGGAGGACTGTGGGTCTTCATTATTCTATATGGTGGACTGTGGAGGTGCAATATGCTATATGAAGGACTGTGGGGTGCATTATACTATTTGGAGGACTGTGGGGGTGCATTCATCTATATGGAGGACTTTGGGGGTGATTATTCTATATGGAGGACTGTGGGGATGCATTATTCTATATGGAGGACTGTGGGGTGCATTATACTACATGGAGGAGTGTGGGGGTGCATTATTTTATATCGAGTACTGTGGGGGTGAATTGTTCTCTATGGAGGTCATGGCGGTGCAATATGCTATTTAGAGGACTACGGGGTGCAATATACTATATAAAGGACTGTGGGGGTGCAGTTTTCTATATCGAGGACTGTGAGGGTGCATTCTATTTTATAGAAGACTATGGGGGTGCATAGTAGGAGGAAAATTACTTTGTAAAGGCTAACATGTTGTGAGAGATGTACCTATGTGACCCAGCCAAATATTGTTTTTGTTGGGGGGTGCCCAATTAGAAAGTCTGGTCTGGGTCTCCATGATTTCTATGATGCAGGATGCATTGTCCCTCTGCTGCAGGACTGATTGGCCATAACTTAGGCTGGTTTCAGATTTGCGTTTGTGTCTGCATGCGCAGGGCATGCAAACGCAGGGCAAACGCTGTCATACTGATGTGAACGCAGCGGAGATTCTCCGCATGCGTTCACATCAGTATGGGGTGCCCGGCCAGCCAATCAGCGATCTAGACGGCAGCCGGGAGGCGGAGATCTGTGGCGCAGATCCTCCTCCTCCCGGCCGCCACAGACGAAATTTCAGTGTGATCCGCAGCGTTCTCCTGCGCTGCCATGCGGAGGACACTGCGGATCCATTGAGATCCATGCATTGTTTCTGCGCTTGTGGGCACTTGCCGATAAAACAAGCGCCTGTGAACGCGCAAAAAATGCAACATTTTGCATTTGGAGGGCGGAGGAGGGCGTATAAATTATGCGCATCCAAATGGAACCGCTCCCATGTTAAACATAGGAACGCAGTGCGCATGCGTTTGGCTGCGTTCTATTACACTTGTGTTTCGAACGCAAATGTGAAACCACCCTTACACACCAGGTCCAGTACTGCCACTCGGTACATTCAGGCATCCAGCCTTGTTTCTCCTGAGCAGCGGTTGGTCGGTGGTGCTCTTCCCCCTTCCTGCTCCCATATCCTTTGCTCAACCCAATAGGAAGGACCCTGTTATTAATTACTTAAAGACAGCCCCGTGTGTGGCACTTGTGATTGGCTAAGCAATTCGGGAGTAAGTGTGGACTGTTGGATGGAGGAGAAGCGCCATTTTACTAACTTAGTGCAGTGGCGGCTTGTTGATGTTCAGACTGCAGGTCGTTACCTGTGGTGTGTGGACGGTGCGGCATGGTGACTTGTCTGAATATTCAGTGCCAGGCAGCGGTCCAGAGTTTTGCAGGTGTGTGCCAGAGGATGGCAATCAGTGCTGCCTCCTGAGCTATAAGGATGCAGGACTGTGTCTGCCTACAGGACCACCGCTCTGACAGTCGTCATTATGTGTCTAAATGCTTGTGCCAAGCTGTCATTGCCATTAACGATTCTTGTTCTGGATTCTTCTGTGTGGTTCTTGTATGTGCATGTGATGGTGCTGACATCCTTGTGGGGACATCTTTTTTTCTGTTTCTGTAAACTAAAATGTCCACTATTTTGCTCATTTACACAGGATAAATATAAATCTGTGTGAACCAGATTTAGTTTTATCAATTAAAAAATTTACTGGCGGGGGGGTCTCAAGTGACGTCATACGCCAATGTCACTTGTGGGTCTGTGATCTGCTTGGCCCGCCGGCTTCCATTAATGTACAGTTGTGGCCAAAAGTATTGACACTGCTGCAATTCTGTCAGATAATACTCAGTTTCTTCCTGAAAATGATTACAATCACAAATTCTTTGGTATTATTATCTTCATTTAATTTGTCTTCAATGAAAAAACACAAAAGAGAATGAAGCAAAAAGCAAAACATTGATAAGTTCACACAAAACTCCAAAAATAGGCCAGACAAAAGTATTGGCACCCACAGCCTAATACTTGGTTGCACAACCTTTAGCCAAAATAACTCCGATCAACCGCTTCCGGTAATCATCAATGAGTTTCTTACAATGCTCTGCTGGAATTTTAGACCATTCTTCTTTGGCAAACTGCTCCAGGTCCCTGATATTTGAAGGGTGCCTTCTCCAACCTGCCATTTTTAAATCTCTCCACAGGTGTTCTATGGGATTCAGGTCTGGACTCATTGCTGTCCACCTTAGAAGTCTCTAGTGCTTTCACTCAAACCATTTTCTAGTGCTTTTTGAAGTGTGTTTTGGGTCATTGTCCTGCTGGAAGGCCCATGACCTCTGAGGGAGACCCAGCTTTCTCACACTGGGCCCTACATTATGCTGCAAAATGTGTTGATAGTCTTCAGACTTCATAATGCCATGCACACGGTCAAGTAGTCCAGTGCCAAAGGCAGCAAAGCAACCCCAAAACATCAGGGAACCTCCGTCATGTTTGACTGTAGGGACTGTATTCTTTTCTTTGAATGCCTCTTTTTTTCTCCTGTAAACTCTATGTTGATGCCTTTGCCCAAAAAGCTCTACTTTTGTCTCATCTGACCAGAGAACATTCTTCCAAAACGTTTTAGGCTTTCTCAGGTAAGTTTTGGCAAACTCCAGCCAGGCTTTTTTATGTCTCGGGGTAAGTAGTGTGGTCTTCCTGGGTCTCCTACATACAGTCCCTTTTCATTCAGACGCAGACGGATAGTACGGGTTGACACTGTTGTACCCTCGGACTGCAGGGCAGCTTGAACTTGTTTGGATGTTAGTCGAGGTTCTTTATCCACCATCCGCACAATCTTGCGCTGAAATCTCTTGTCAATTTTTCTTTTCTGTCCACATCTAGGGTGGTTAGCCACAGTGCCATGGGCTTTAAACTTCTTGATGACACTGCGCACGGTAGACACAGGAACATTCAGGTCTTTGGAGATGGACTTGTAACCTTGAGATTGCTCATGCTTCCTCACAATTTGGTTTCTCAAGTCCTCAGACAGTTCTTTGGTCTTCTTTCTTTTCTCCATGCTCAATGTGGTACACACAAGGACATAGGACAGAGGTTGAGTCAACTTTAATCCATGTCAACTGGCTGCAAGTGTGATTTAGTTATTGCCAACACCTGTTAGGTGCCACAGGTAAGTTACAGGTGCTGTTAATTACACAAATTAGGGAAGGGATTTTTCTAACAGTCTCAATCCTTTTGCCCACCCCCTTTTTTATGTTTGGTATGGAATCATATCCAATTTGGCTTTAGGACAATTCTTTTTGTGTTTTTTCATTGAAGACAAATTAAATGAAGATAATAATACCAAAGATTTTGTGATTGCAATCATTTTCAGGAAGAAACTGAGTATTATCTGACAGAATTGCAGGGGTGTCAATACTTTTGGCCACAACTGTAGCTGAGGGAAGGAGACTTGGAGCTTGTTATAGCAGCCACAGGAAATGATAATAAAGCCGCAGTCCCCAGCACACTGTACCGTGGCGCTCCTTTACACAATGCACCAAGGCGGTCCCTTACACAGTGCTCGTGGCAGCCCCCTGCACAGTGGATTCCAGTATCGTTAAAGTGTGTGTGTGACAGAGAGAGAGAGTGTGACTGTGTGTATGAGAGTGTGTGTATATATGAGTGTGTGTCTGAGAGTGTGTATGTGAGTGTGTGAGTGTGTATGTGAGTATGTATGAGAAAGTGTGTGTATATGAGTGTGTGTATATGAGTGAGTATGAGAGTCTGTGTATGAGTATGTGTAAAAGTGTGTGTATGTGAGTGTGTAAGAGTATGTGATTGTGTATGAGAAAGTGTGTGTATAAGTGAGTGCGTGAGTGTGTGTATGAGTGTGTGTGTGTGTGTATGAGAAAGTGTGTGTATGAGAGAGTGAGTGGGTGTATAAGAGTGGGTGTATATGAGTGCGTGTGTGAGAGTGTGTATGTGTGTATGAGTGTGTGTATGAGTGTGTATGTCAGTGTGTATGTGTATGTATGAGCGTGTGTGTTTAAGTGTATGAGAGGCTGTGTGTATGAGTGTGTGTATAAGAGTAGGTGTATATGAGTGTGCGTGTGTATCTGCGTGTATTAGAGTGTGTGTATGAGAGTGTGTGTATGAGAGTCTGTGTGTGAGTGTCAGTGTGTATGTGCGTGTATGACAGTTTGTGTATGAGCGTGTGTGTGTGTGAGTGTGTATGGGAGACTGTGTGGTGTGTACGCAAAAAGAAGAGAGACCAGGTTGGGACATCACTACAAAGTTGCATCAGCATGGTGACATTACTACAAGAGGACCAGGATGAGTACATTACTACAAGAAGAGGACCAGGATGGGGGCATTACTACAAGATGAGGACCAAGATGGTGACATTACTGCAAGATTGGGATGGGACATTACTACAAGAAGGACCATAATGGGGGACATTAATATAGGATGGGGACCAGTATGAGGACATTATTACAAGAAGGGGACCAGGATTACTACAAGGGAAGACCAGATGAGAACAGTACACAAGATGAGAACCAGGATGGTGACATTACTACAAGAAGGGAACCACGGTGGGGACGTTACTAAATGAGATCAGAATTTGAACATTACTACATTGAGCAAAAAATTCTGGAATTACTTAAAATGTCACTTAGTAATGCGGCCCCCTGATATCAATTTTTATCTATGTGCTGCCCACCATCCCAGCCGAGTTTGAGACCCCTGATCTAAGCATTGTACATCTTATCATATGCATTACAGGTTATAGTCAAGTGACAGTGCCAATTAATCCTACTACAATTCTAGTTATAGCTATATATATTTCCCAATCACAAGTATTATGTAGTGGCTATATTCATGTACGGTCGTGCATGCTATAATTATATAGTCGAAACTGGATATCAATGGTTGTGTACATTAACAGAATTTATGTTGATTTTATATATCCTGAGCTATACTAAAAAATTCTGATCTATATAGTCGCTGCGTGCACCCATATCTTATCTCGCATCCAACTACACAAAAAAAGTCAGACATTTCTGCCATGTAAATCAATAACGTACACAGACCTAATCACACATGGAAACCAGCTCACAAGTAAACCACAGGTACAACAACCTGTAAAGGCACAGACCTGATAATGGCGCTGCTTCACCGACCTGGCGTCCTCCCCTGACTTGACTATAACCTGTAATGCAGATGATAAGATGTATGTAATGCTTAGATATACAATGCTTAGATGTAAGCTGTAGTGTGTACTCCAATAAGAAATCTGGATTTTTTGTAGATCAACTAACAGACAAGGGTATAATATCTCTTAAATACAGAATTATGTATATAATTTTTTGTACATCTGTATGCCTTGTAATTACCTTATTTTAGACATATAAAAAAATGCTGCTATATCGACCTATATGTAAAATATACTGCAATTGCACTTTTTAACTTCCTCTAAAAAATCCTGATGTGAACAAACTATTATTGAATTGCATAAATGGACGTCTGACCGTTATGTTCTTTTTGTGGTTTTGGATAGGAGATAACTTGATTTCACCGGATAACCCCTTATAATGGATTTTGACACATTAATCAAATACTGTGATCCACTTATGAACCTATTTTATAGGCACATTCACCATCTTGGAGCTAGTACAGTATCAGGCAGTTATGATAACATCATAGCTCTGAATGACATCACAACTGATATAGAATGTGCAGAGATCTGCTCGGGAGACATCTTGTGCCACTTGGACCTCACAGCTGCAGGGGACGAGTCCAGGTAGGGAGTGCTCTACTATTACAGAGTTATGGAAGCCAAAACCTCCCGCAATCAGCTGTTATTGCAGGGGGATGTCTCTGTCCCTACAGGACACATGCGGTATTACAACCTTTTTAGGGGAGAGGAGAAGGGGCAAGTGCTGCAGAGCTACTGATTGTCTACAGATTGTCAGTTCCTGTTCCCAGGTGTGGATGAGTCACTGGGACAAGGTCCTTTCTGTAGAAAACTCCAGGGACTGTCAAACAGTATTGGGGACTGCAGGACAACTGGCAATATAGGGTCGGCCATATTGTGAAGGACTAGCAGATACCATGCATTGGGCTTGTACTTTGGCTCGTGGCTGATAACTTCTGCTATTGATAAAAATAAGATTAATAAACCTGTATCTGCTGTCAGAGCCGCCCGTCATGCCCGGGACCGATCGGCCTCTGCCAGGTGCTGAATCTTCCTATTGGCCCCATTATTTTCCCAATACAGCAGCGTTACATTTTGCAGTCCAGTGATTCCCTCAAAAAATATTAATGAGCGTCTCTAAGATTCAGATGATTTTCCTCTATAGTTAATAATTACGTTTGGGAGGATCCATCATTACATTACTGGTATAGTTACCAAATGTAGGATTATTTTATGTGACTTTTTGGACTTTCCCACCAATTCATTATTAATTGCACTGTTCGTCCTGAGTTGTCGGGTTCTTGGATACAATGCCAGAACTACAGCGAGGACTGAAATAAGATTTGAGGTATTTATGTCATTTAGGGTCTGTGATACCGCCCGTGGGCACTACAATGCCTATCATGATTGGGTGAAAACCTGTGTTTGGTCATTCAAAAGGGAAGGATCATATTAAAAGGGAATGTCCATAAAATATATTTTTTGTACCCCAACCAAAGGGCTCAGACTGCCTATAAAATGAAGGTAGTAACATTTGGATAGGAGATAACTTGATTTCACCGGACAACCCCTTATAACAGACTTTGACACATTAATCAAATACTGTGATCCACTTATGAAACTTTTATAGATACATTCACCATCTTGGAGCTAGTACAGTATCAGGCAGTTATGATGACATCATATCTAGAGGGTTGAGAATGCGCACATAGGGTCTTATCCTTTATAGACAGGAAAAATGTGAAAAAATCAGACTTGCTCACCTGGTCCGGTTGTGTAGCACACAACCAGCGTAATCGCTTAAGTAATGCAGCTGCTGCAGGGACTGTACTTCCACGAGGTGCGGTGCTGTGATCAGGTTTTTTCGGACGAAGTACCTTGTTGTCCGCGCTGCTGCCAGAGATATGGAAATACCAACGACACAGGACGTCGTTGGTATTTCCATCTCTCTGGCAGCAGCGCGGACAACAAGGTACTTCGTCCGAAAAATCATGATGACATCAAAGACTCTGAATGACATCACAACTGATATAGAATCTGCAGAGATCTGCTCCGGAGGCATATTGTGCCACTTGGAACTGACAGCCGGAAGGAGATGAGTCCAGGTAGGGAGCACTCTACTATAGTGGTGTTATAGCAGCTAAAACCTCCCGCAATCAGCTGTTATTACTGAGGGAAGTAGCTTCCCCTACAGGACACGTGGTATTACGGACCCCTATATTAGGAGGGTGACTATGTACAGTAATAACGGTTTGTAAAGTCTGCTCTATTAAGTTGAATGTACATATGTATGTATACCCACATATCTATATGTTATGTAAACATATACATACACACATACTGTACGTGAGGACAACGCCATATGGCTCCATTTTTGGGTAGTTTTGCCTGTTTCATGGACAAATTATAGCATTTTATAACAAATCTAATTGTGAATGCTATTACTCTCTGTAATTAGCTATTTTTTTCCCTGTTGTTGAATCACCGGGTGACCTGTGAGTTGTCAGGAATGGGCAGTATGGAGTCCTGAGTTTTCCTTTAGGACATACCATGTTTCCCCGAAAATAAGACACCGTTTTATATTTTTTTTTGGTCCCAAAGATGGACCATGTCTTATTTTCGGGGGGCGCCTTATATTAAGCCTCCTACACTATCCCTCTGTAGCCCCCATCATCCTCAACTATCCTTCTGTAGCCCCCTCATCCTCCACTATCCCTCTGTAGCCCCCTCATCCTCCACTATCCCTTTGTATCCCCCTCATCCTCCACTATCCCTCTGTAGCCCCCTCATCCTCCACTATCCCTCTGTAGCCCCCTCATCCTCCACTATCACTCTGTAGTCCCCCATCATCCTCCACTATCCCTAGACCCCATCATCCGCCACTGTCCCTCTGTAGCCCCCATCATCCTCAACTATCCTTCTGTAGCCCTCTCATCCTCCACTATCCCTCTGTAGTCCCCTCATCCCCCACTATCCCTCTTTAGCCCCCTCATCCTCCACTATCCATCTGTAGCCCCTTCATCCTCCACTATCCCTCTTTAGCGCCCTCATCCTCCACTATCCCTCTGTAGCCCCCTCATCCTCCACTATCCCTCTGTAGCCCTCCATCATCCTCCATTATCCCTAGACCCCATCATCCGCCACTGTCCCTCTGTAGCCCCCATCATCCTCCAACATCCCTCTAGTCACACACACACACACACACACAGTCAAACACATACACAGCCACACATACACACAGCCACACACACAGCCACACACATCACTGGAGCCGGAGCCTGCCGGAGCTTACCGCCGCCACCCGCCGCCGCCACTTGATATCCCCCGGTGCGTACAAAGCCGGGCACCGTAGATGTATGATGGTAAGCCATCAGCCAATCAGGCGGCTGCTGGCGTCTGATTAGCCGCGGCATTACCGTACATCTACGCTGAGCGGCGCAGATGCCCTCTGTATAGGAGATATACGGTAATGCCGTTCCCAATCAGACGCCAGCAACCACCTGATTGGCTGATGGCTTACAATCGTACATCTGCGGCGCCCAGCTACCGTAGGTACACACATCGGGTGACATCAAGCAGCGGCGGTGGCGGTGGCAAGCTCCGGATGAAGAATGGCAGTGGCAGAGACAGAGGCAGAGTAGGTGAGTATGAATTTTTTTTTTTTGCCTACCACGTCCTATTTTCGGGGGTGCCTTATATTAGGCACCCAGGTCAAATCCCCGGGGCGCCCTATTTTCAGGGAAACACGGTAGGTCACTAAATAATATGGATAAAATGGAAGGGACCCTTTAAATGTGCCTCATGATTATTAAATGAGGGGTTTTGACTATTTATTAAATGAACTCTCCCTTGATCCATAAAGTAGAGTGACCATTCTGATGACATCACAAGGCACATGACATCACTGACATTCCGTGACAACACCGACATTCCATGACATCATTGAATTCCATGACATCATGATTAGAGTAGAAAGGACAAAGTTTGAACCTGAATCACTTTGATTTTAGTCCTATCAATACGAAGGTGACAAGTCTAGTGAGTACCTCTCCCCTCCAGGACACATGAGGACCATAGGACAGATGGCACAGCATCTACAGGGTTGATCGTCTGAATGCCCAGCTCAACTACAGATCTGTCTGTAGACCCAACAGCTTTTGAGAGTTGGTGGAGGACATCATCTCTGAAAATAGTTCCACCATTGATTCATGGTTCTGTAATGAGAAAGGGATACATTACTCCATTCAATAGCTGGATAGATAAGATTAATATGTTTCATTAAAGATGGGTGAATGCTTAGTTTAAGCCATGTTCCATGTTGCATTGAACCATAGGAGATCACATCAAAGATGACCTCTGATAGCACAGCTCGATACCCATCTCTGCTGAAGACCCAACAGCTTTTTTGAGAGATGGTGGAGGACATCATTTGAAATAGGGCCCAGCTGCTGTCCCCCACATTTCAGTTTAGCTCTCGTATAACGAGGTGATTGAAATTTACTGTGTGTTGTGAAACGCAGGTCTGGACAGCTGTCGTCATCCTATGTAAGTATAATTATTTATTTTATTTATACAGACCATTGATTTCATGGTGCTTAGATGAGAAAGGGATACATTACTCCATTCAATAGCTGGATAGATAAGAATTAATGTATGTGTGTGTATGTATATTAAAGATGGAGTGAATGCTTAGTTTAGGCCATGTTCACATGTTGCATTGAACCATAGGATGACACATCAAAGATGACCGTCTGATAGCACAGCTCGACTACCCATCTCTGCTGAAACCAACAGCTTTTGAGAGATGGTGGAGGACATCATTTTGAAAATAGGGTCCCAGCTGCTGTCCCCCCTCACTTTAGGCCCTCGTATCAACGAGTGATGAATTTACTGTGTGTTGGTGGGACGCAGTCTGGACAGCTGTCGTCATCCTATTAGCTATTATTATCATAATATTATATATTATTATTTTATACAGCACCATTGATTCCATGGTGCTTACATGAGAAAGGGATACCATTACTCCATTCAATTAGCTGGATAGATAAGAATTAATGTATGTGTGTGTATGCTTTATTAAAGATGGAGTGAATGCTTAAGTTTAAGGCCATGTTCACATGTTGCATTGAACCATAGGATGATCACATCAAATGACTCTGATAGCCAGCTCGACTACCCATCTCTCTGAAGACCCAACAGCTTTTTGAGAGATGGGTGGAGGACATCATCTTTGAAAATAGGGTCCCAGCTGCTGTCCCCCATTTCAGTTTAGCTCTCTCTTTACAACGAGGTGATTGAAATTTCTGTGTGTTTGGGGAACGCAGGTCTGGAAAGCTGTTCCTCCTATTAACTATAATTATTATATTTTATTTATACAGCACCATTGATTTCATGGTGCTTTAGATGAGAAAGGGATACCATTACTCCATTCAATTAGCTGGATAGATAAGAATTAATGTATGTGTGTGTATGCTATATTAAAGATGGAGTGAATGCTTAAGTTTAAGGCCATGTTCACATGTTGCTTGAACCATAGGATGATCACATCAAAGATGACCGTCTGATAGCAAGTCGACTACCCATCTCTGCTGAAGACCCAACAGCTTTTTTGAGAGATGGTGGAGGACATCATCTTTGAAAATAGGGTCCCAGCTGCTGTCCCCCTCACAGTTTATCCTCGTATAACGAGGTATTGAATTTACTGTGTGTTGTGGACGCAGGTCTGGACAGCTGCGTCATCCTATTAGCTATATTATATTATTATTATTTATTTATTATACAGCACCATTGATTCATGGTGCTTAATGAGAAAGGGATACCATTACTCCATTAATTAGCTGGATAGATAAGAATTAATGTATGTGTGTGTATGCTATATTAAAATGGAGTGAATGCTTAAGTTTAAGGCCATGTTCACATGTTGCATTGAACCATAGGATGATCACATCAAAGATGACCGTCTGATAGCGCAGCTCACTACCCATCTCTGCTGAAGACCCAACAGCTTTTTGAGAGATGGGTGGAGGACATCATCTTTGAAAATAGGGTCCCAGCTGCTGTCCCCCCATTTCAGTTTAGCCCTCGTATCAACGAGGTGATTGAAATTTACTGTGTGTTGGTGGACGCAGGTCTGGACACTGTCGTCATCCTATTATACTATAATTATTATTATTTATTTATACAGCACCATTGATTCATGGTGCTGTAATGAGAAAGGGATACCATTACTCCATTCAATTAGCTGGATAATAAGAATTAATGTATGTGTGTGTATGCTTTATTAAAGATGGAGTGAATGCTTAAGTTTAAGGCCATGTTCACATGTTGCATTGAACCATAGGATGATCACATCAACATGACCGTCTGATAGCGCAGCTCGACTACCCATCTCTGCTGAAGACCAAACACTTTTTTGAGAGATGGGTGGAGGACATCATCTTTGAAAATAGGGTCCAGCTGCTGTCCCCCCTCATTTCAGTTTAGCTCTCTCGTATCAACGAGGTGATGAAATTTGCTGTGTGTTGGTGGGACGCAGGTCTGGAAAGCTGTAATCCTCCTATTAACTATAATTATTATTATTTATTTATACAGCACCATTGATTTCATGATGCTTTAGATGAGAAAGGGATACCATTACTCCATTCAATTAGCTGGATAGATAAGAATTAATGTATGTGTGTGTATGCTATATTAAAATGGAGTGAATGCTTAAGTTTAAGGCCATGTTCACATGTTGCGTTGAACCATAGGATGATCACATCAAAGATGACCGTCTGATAGCGCAGTCGACTACCCATCTCTGCTGAAGACCCAACAGCTTTTTTGAGAGATGGGTGGAGGACATCATCTTTGAAAATAGGGTCCCAGCTGCTGTCCCCCTCATTTCATTTAGCTCTCTCGTATCAACGAGATGATTGAAATTTACGTGTGTTGGTGGGACGCAGGTCTGGAAAGCTGTCCGTCAATCCTATTAGCTATATATATTATAATTATTATTTATTTATTTATACAGCACAATTGATTCATGGTGCTTAATGAGAAAGGGATACCATTACTCCATTTAATTAGCTGGATAGATAAGAATTAATGTATGTGTGTGTATGCTATATTAAAGAATGGAGTGAATGTTTAAGTTTAAGGCCATGTTCACATGTTGCATTGAACCATAGGATGATCACATCAAAGATGACCGTCTGATAGCGCAGCTCGACTACCCATCTCTGCTGAAGACCCAACAGCTTTTTTTGAGAGATGGTGGAGGACATCATCTTTGAAAATAGGGTCCCAGCTGCTGTCCCCCCTCATTTCAGTTTAGCTCCTCGTATAACGAGGTGATTGAAATTTACTGTGTGTTGGTGAGACGCAGGTCTGGACAGCTGTCGTCATCCTATTACTATATTATATTATATTATTATTATTTATACAGCACCATTGATTTCATGGCGCTGTATATGAGAAAGGGATACCATTACTCCATTCAATTAGCTGGATAGATAAGAATTAATGTATGTGTGTGTATGCTATATTAAAGATGGAGTGAATGTTTAAGTTTAAGGCCATGTTCACATGTTGCATTGAACCATAGGATGATCACATCAAAGATGACCGTCTGATAGCGCAGCTCGACTACCCATCTCTGCTGAAGACCCAACAGCTTTTTTGAGAGATGGGTGGAGGACATCATCTTTGAAAATAGGGTCCCAGCTGCTGTCCCCCCTCATTTCAGTTTAGCTCTCTCGTATCAACGAGGTGATTGAAATTTACTGTGTGTTGGTGAGACGCAGTCTGGACAGCTGCCGTCAACCTATTAGCTATATTATATATATTATTATATTATTTATTTATACAGCACCATTGATTTCATGGTGCTTTAGATGAGAAAGGGATACCATTACTCCATTCAATTAGCTGGATAGATAAGAATTAATGTATGTGTGTTGCTATATTAAAGATGGAGTGAATGCTTAAGTTAAGGCCATGTTCACATGTTGCGTTGAACCATAGGATGATCACATCAAAGATGACCGTCTGATAGCGCAGCTCGACTACCCATCTCTGCTGAAGACCCAACAGCTTTTTTGAGAGATGGGTGGAGGACATCATCTTTGAAAATAGGGCCCAGCTGCTGTCCCCCCTCATTTCAGTTTAGCTCTCTCGTATCAACGAGGTGATTGAAATTTACTGTGTGTTGGTGAGACGCAGGTCTGGACAGCTGTCGTCATCCTATTAACTATAATTATTATTATTTATTTATACAGCACCATTGATTTCATGGTGCTTAAGATGAGAAAGGGATACCATTACTCCATTCAATTAGCTGGATGATAAGAATTAATGTATGTGTGTGTATGCTATATTAAAGATGGAATGAATGCTTAAGTTTAAGGCCATGTTCACATGTTGCGTTGAACCATAGGATGATCACATCAAAGATGACCGTCTGATAGCGCAGCTCGACTACCCATCTCTGCTGAAGACCCAACAGCTTTTTTAATAGATGGGTGGAGGACATTATCTTTGAAAATAGGGTCCCAGTGCTGTCCCCCCTCATTTCAGTTGCGCCTCGTATTAACGAGGTGATTGGAATTTACTGTGTGTTGGTGGACGCAGGTCTGGAACAGCTGTCGTCATCCTATTAGCTATTATTATCCTTATTTATTAAATTATTTATTTATACAGCACCATTGATTTCCATGGTGCTTTAGATGAGAAAGGGATACCATTACTCCATTCAATTAGCTGGATAGATAAGAATTAATGTATGTGTGTGTATGCTTATTAAAGATGGAGTGAATGCTTAAGTTTAAGGCCATGTTCACATGTTGCATTGAACCATAGGATGATCACATCAAAGATGACCGTCTGATAGCACAGCTCGACTACCCATCTCTGCTGAAGACCCAACAGCTTTTTGAGAGATGGGTGGAGGACATCATTTTGAAAATAGGGTCCCAGCTGCTGTCCCCGCACATTTCAGTTTAGCTCTCTCGTATAACGAGTGATTGAAATTTACTGTGTGTTGATGAAACGCAGGTCTGGACAGCTGTCGTCATCCTATTAGCTATAGTTATTATTATTATTATTATTATTAATTTATACAGCACCATTGATTTCATGGTGCTTAAGATGAGAAAGGGATACCATTACTCCATTCAATTAGCTGGATAGATAATAATTAATGTATGTGTGTGTATGCTATATTAAAGATGCAATGAATGCTTAAGATTAAGGCCATGTTCACATGTTGCGTTGAACCATAGGATGATCACATCAATGATGACTGTCTGATAGCGCAGCTCGACTACCCATCTCTGCTGAAGACCCAACAGCTTTTTTAAGAGATGGGTGGAGGACATTATCTTTGAAAATAGGGTCCAAGTTGCTGTCCCCCCTCAGTTTAGCGCCCTCGTATTAAAGAGGTGATAGGAATTTACTGTGTGTTTGGTGGACGCAGGTCTGGACAGCTGTCGTCATCCTATTAGCTATTATTATCCTATTATTATATTATTTTATTTATACAGCACCATTGATTCCATGGTGCTATACATGAGAAAGGGATACCATTACTCCATTCAATTAGCTGGATAGATAAGAATTAATGTATGTGTGTGTATGCTTTATTAAAGATGGAGTGAATGCTTAAGTTTAAGGCCATGTTCACATGTTGCATTGAACCATAGGATGATCACATCAAAGATGACCGTCTGATAGCACAGCTCGACTACCCATCTCTGCTGAAGACCCAACAGCTTTTTGGAGAGATGGGTGGAGGACATCATATTTTAAAATAGGGTCCCAGCTGCTGTCCCCGCACATTTCAGTTTAGCTCTCTCGTATTACCGAGGTGATTGAAATTTACTGTGTTTTGATGAACGCAGGTCTGGACAGCTGTCGTCATCCTATTAGCTATAGTTATTATATTATTATTATTAATTTATACAGCACCATTGAATTCATGGTGCTTTAGATGAGAAAGGGATACTATTACTCCATTCAATTAGCTGGATAGATTAGAATTAATGTATGTGTGTGTATGTTATATTAAAGATGGAGTGAATGCTTAAGTTTAAGGCCATGTTCACATGTTTCGTTGAACCATAGGATGATCACATCAAAGATGACTGTCTGATAGCACAGCTCGACTACCCATCTCTGCTGAAGACCCAACAGCTTTTTTGAGAGATGGGTGGAGGACATCATCTTTGAAAATAGGGTCTCAGATGCTGTCCCCCCTCAGTTTAGGCCCTCGTATAAACGAGGTATTGGGAATTTACTGTGTGTTGGTGGGACGCAGGTCTGGACAGCTGTCGTCATCCTATTAGCTATTATTATCATTATTATTATTATTATTTATTTATACAGTACCATTGATTCCATGGCGCTGTAATGAGAAAGGGATACCATTACTCCATTCAATTAGCTGGATAGATAAGAATTAATGTATGTGTGTGTATGCTTTATTAAAGATGGAGTGAATGCTTAAGTTTAAGGCCATGTTCACATGTTGCATTGAACCATAGGATGATCACATCAAACATGACCGTCTGATAGCGCAGCTCGACTACCCATCCCTGCTGAAGACCAAACAGCTTTTTTGAGAGATGGGTGGAGGACATCATCTTTGAAAATAGGGTCCCAGCTGCTGTCCCCCTCATTTCAGTTTAGCTCTCTCGTATCAACGAGGTGATTGAAATTTGCTGTGTGTTGGTGGGACGCAGGTCTGGAAGCTGTAATCCTCCTATTAACTATATAATTATTATTATATTTATTATACAGCACCATTGATTTCATGATGCTTTAGATGAGAAAGGGATACCATTACTCCATTCAATTAGCTGGATAGATAAGAATTAATGTATGTGTGTGTATGCTATATTAAAGATGGAGTGAATGCTTAAGTTTAAGGCCATGTTCACATGTTTCGTTGAACCATAGGATGATCACATCAAAGATGACCGTCTGATAGCGCAGTTCGACTACCCATCTCTGCTGAAGACCCAACAGCTTTTTTGAGAGATGGTGGAGGACATCATCTTTGAAAATAGGGTCCCAGCTGCTGTCCCCCCTCATTTCAGTTTAGCTCTCTCGTTCATTAACGAGGTGATTGAAATTTACTGAGTGTTGGTGAGACGCAGGTCTGGAAAGCTGCCGTATCCTATTAGCTATAATATAATTATTATTATTTATTTATACAGCACAATTGATTTCATGGTGCTTTAGATGAGAAAGGGATACCATTACTCCATTTAATTAGCTGGATAGATAAGAATTAATGTATGTGTGTGTATGCTATATTAAAGATGGAGTGAATGTTTAAGTTTAAGGCCATGTTCACATGTTGCGTTGAACCATAGGATGATCACATCAAAGATGACTGTCTGATAGCGCAGCTCGACTACCCATCCCTGTTGAAGACCCAACAGCTTTTTTGAGAGATGGGTGGAGGACATCATCTTTGAAAATAGGGTCCCAGCTGCTGTCCCCCCTCATTTCAGTTTAGCTCTCTCGTATTAACGAGGTGATTGAAATTTACTGTGTGTTGGTGAGACGCAGGTCTGGACAGCTGTCGTCATCCTATTAGCTATAATTATTATTATTATTATTATTTATTTATACAGCACCATTGATTCCATGGTGCTGTACATGAGAAAGGGATACCGTTACTCTATTCAATTAGCTGGATAGATAAGAATTAATGTGTGTGTGTGTATGCTTTATTAAAGATGGAGTGAATGCTTAAGTTTAAGGCTATGTTCACATGTTGCATTGAACCACAGGATGATCACATCAAAGATGACCGTCTGATAGCGCAGCTCAACTACCCATCTCTGCTGAAGACCCAACAGCTTTTTTAAGAGATGGGTGGAGGACATCATCTTTGAAAATAGGGTCCCAGCTGCTGTCCCCCCTCATTTCAGTTTAGCTCTTTTGTATCAACGAGGTGATTGAAATTTACTGTGTGTTGGTGACGCAGCTCTGGACAGCTGTTGTCATCCTATTAACTATAATTGTTATTATTATTTATTTATACAGCACCATTAATTTCATGGTGCTTTAGATAAGAAAGGGATACCATTACTCCATTCAATTAGCTGGATAGATAAGAATTAATGTATGCGTGTGTATGCTTTATTAAAGATGGAGTGAATGCTTAAGTTTAAGGCCATGTTCACATGTTGTGTTGAACCATAGGATGATCACATCAAAGATGACCGTCTGATAGCGCAGCTCGATTAACCCATCTCTGCTGAAGACCCAACAGCTTTTTTGAGAGATGGGTGGAGGACATCATCTTTGAAAATAGGGTCCCAGCTGCTGTCCCCCCTCAGTTTAGTGACCTCGTATTAACGAGGTGATCAGAATTTACTGTGTGTTGGTGGGACGCAAGTCTGGACAGCTGTCGTCATCCTATATTATTATTTATTATTAATTATATAAAAATATAATATTATATATATATATAATATATTATTAATATATATTATATTATATTAATTATATTATATATATAATAATATATATAATAAAATATATATATAATAATAATTATTATTATTATTTATTATACAGCACCATTGTTTCCATGGTGCTGTACATGAGAAAGTGATACCATTACTCTATTCAATTAGCTGGATAGATAAGAATTAATGTATGTGTGTGTATGCTTTATTAAATATGGAGTGAATGCTTATTGTATATTGATAAAAGCATCCATTGTCCTTGATTGTTAGCTCCTAGGGGCAGGATGTATGTCTTTTCCTTTCCAGGTCGGCTCTCTTCAGCTTATAATTACATACAGATATACTTCAATAAGCAGCAGGTCACACGTGATCCAGGGAGATATCCGATCGCCAGAACTGGGGTCAGGAAGGAATTTTTTTCCCCCCCTGAGCTAGAACTCTCCGGGGGTTTTCTTCGCCTTCCTCTGGATCTCTGGGTCTGGTGGCTCATCAGGTCCGCAATGTCCGCAGCAAGTTCTGTGGTCTCCATCGAACCTGAGAGTCACCGTGACTCTTAATTTATTGAAGGACCGGTAATATTTTCATTACAATGTTGCTTATTGCTATTCCAAAAAATAAATAAATAAAAAAATTAGAGATTATAATTGTGTTTTGTGTTTTATTTGTCTGCACTTCACCCTACACAGTGACAATCGCTCAAACCTCCAGAACTGGAACCAGACATGATCCGGCATCTAATAAAGTTTCTCATCTATATACATGGCGGCTGCAGGACCAGGTCTATAGGGGGCGCCGTACACAGAAGCAGGCCACATGACTCCAGCCATGATAACGTCACCTGCCCCAAGTCATGTTACTATGGGGGTCATTCTCGATGATGGGGGCACTCACATCGTATAGGTCCGGCTATGATAATGTCACCTGTCCCAAGTCACATCACTATGGGGGTCTGTCTCAGTGATGGGGGCACTCACATTGTATGGGTCCTATATAATACACTACCTGAAAGAAGACTGTAGAGCAGGTCAGAGAGACGCAGAACACAGGAGACTCAGGAAAAGCAGGAAAATTGCTAAAGAGGTGTCGCAGGGACAACAAGTAGCCACAGGACAAAACAGCAGGGTCAGGAATGATCACAATGGCGCATTCACTAAGACCAGCTATAGTAAGAAGAGGAGAAACTTAGGAGGATTTGTGCCAAATTATGCACCTATTTATCAGGATAGGACAGATACACGATTTATGTTAATCATATACATGTCCTGACTTATATCTCCCAGAGCAAAGTCACTGTCTGATGAAGAAGTGCTGGACAACCCCTATATGTGTAATAATGACCCACAGAGCCGCCTCCATCAGAGGAGATGTACACATATTTGTCCATCAGAGGAGATGTACACACATCTGTCCATCAGAGGAGATGTATAAACATCAGGCCATCAGAGGAGATGTACACACATCTGTCCATCAGAGGAGATGTACACACATCTGTCCATCAGAGGAGATGTACACACATCTGTCCATCAGAGATGTACACACTTCTGTACATCAGAGGAGATGTACAAACATCTGTCCATCAGGTTGGGGGTGGGGAGGATTTTCTCGATATATCCCACTCCTCATAGCACACTTGGATAAAAAGACAATTTACATACGAGGAATGAAGGACAGAGGGGCAGGAACACAAAAAGAACCACTGGATCCAGAACAGCCATATTTACACAATGTCAAAGCAAAATACAGATTTATGGAAAGCGACAGGTTGTCTTTAATGGGATTTCTGATGGATGAGAACATCTCGATGGATTCCTCACATCACTAGTTTCCCCTATTATGACCAGCCATTAATGGGAGACGTATAGAGATGGGACCAGTCATGTGCCGTGTGCAGGGTCTCCAATAAAAAAGGATACAAAAAGTGGATGGGGTCGGGGTCTACTATAGATTTACATGTTATGGGGCTGCAAAGCCAGTCGATAAACCTGTAAGTGGCAGCATTGGTGTCCGGGTGCTTTACCTGCACCCCTATTAGTAATTTGTGGTGATAGGTCGGGACATGAATGGGACTGCAGGTTCTAGTATCTTAGACCCACTAAGGCGATAAAAAACACTGAATAGTTTGAAAATGGGCATCCACTATGGTTGCTAGAAACATGAAGTCTTCTACAGCCTTAGGCAGCAGTGTTTATGGTACTCAATAGATAAAAGTCAGAAAGTCTTCAACACTAAACCTGACTTGAGGCCACACCTCTGGGTTGCCTAATGTCATTGCTTCTCTAGGGCTCTTCTCAGATATTCATTACATCAGAGCCCTGGAAAACCAAAGCTGCCCCTGTGGTGGTCATAACTGCAGCAGCCCAAGGCCATACTCCTTGATGGGGGTCCCCTGGGGTGGTGAAGGATATAGGATCCATTCACACCACATTCAGTCGTGCATTTAAATCTTTACACAAAGCTTCCAACTGAATCATGAAAAACTGGATTGTACTGTCTGAAATTATCGACACCCCCGAAAAAAGGTTAATGGAGCCCAAAGATTCAAAGTTTGTTCAATTCAATGGCTTCTTCAAGGACATATCTGAATCACATTTTGGTGGGATTTAGATAAAACTCCCGGGTACACAAATGTAGTGCAAGGATCAGACTTGCAGCACAAATACCAGAGACCAGCTGTAATCCGGGGCCCTACCGGAAGTAAGGGGGCAGGGGCCAGCATCAGGAGGGGTGCTTCTAGTTAATGGTTCCCATACCATTTCTACTCCTGATTCCCGGATATGACCTGAAGGGTCCAATTAATTGGGAGTGGGATAAGGTTTCAATGGTCTATCACTATTTTGGGACTCTCACCTGCACACTACAAGCTCTTTTATTAGTTAAGCCCCACCCACAATGAATACCAATATTATTATTAAAAATCTCATCATGGTGAGACACAGCTTGGGGTGCAGCTTTCCACCTTTAGCCACTAAATGGCCCTTACAAGACAATCATGTGTTCACTGCATTATCACACAGAATGTAAAAAGGTTTAGTACCGTGTTAGCCAGTTGAAAACATGTTGATTGCTCTCAGTGGGAGAAACAAAATAATAAACTTGTAGTTGTGACCAGGCCCGGAGCCAGCACTCTGCATACCTGGGCATATGCCGGGGCCCTGAAGCAATGAAAGGGCCCACAGCTGTGTGTGAGCGGAAGCAGAGGAGCCATGCTCTCACTCCCTCTCTCCTCTCCTGCTCTCCACTGATCTATGTGATCGGTACACAGCAGGAGAACAAGCTAAACGGGAGCTAAATGGAGGCAGAAGGATCTGCCAGTTCCAGTCATGTGACTAATCACATGACTGAAATCAAGGTCCTAGAAGAAACTGCTTAACTTCTGCAGCCTCCATGCAGCTACTGCTCTGCAAGGATCAAGATCATCTGAATGTGGTAATATATGTGTATGTATCTGTGTGTATGCATCTGTGTGTATGTGTGTGTGTCTGATTATGTATGTGTGTCTGTATATCTCTGTGTGTTTGTATGTGTGTGTATTTGTATTTGTGTACATGTATGTGCATGTAGCAGAGATGTGTGTTTGTATGTGCATGTAGCAGAGCTGTGTGTGTTTGTACGTGTATGCATTGTACATGTAGCAGAGTTGGGTATGTAGTGTGCATGTAGCAGAGCCATATGTGTATCTGTATGTGTAGTGTGCATGTAGCACAGCTGCGTGTCTCTGTGTATGTTCATGTAGTAGAGCTGTGTGTGTACTATGTGTAGTGTACATAAAGCAGAGCTGTGTGTCTACATATGCGTGTAGCATATAGCAGAGCTGTGTGTCTACATGTGCGTGTAGCAGAGGCATCAATGTCTATGGGCATGTAGCAGAGCTGTGTGTCATATATAATTTGGATGGGTGGAGGCGGAGTGTAAAAGGGACTCATTAAGACTCTTTCGCCTGGGGCCCACAAAAATCTGGAGCCGGGCCTGTACTCCCCTCATCCATCCTAGCTGCCCTGAGATAAGCTCCACCTGTGGGGACCTGTACTACACTTAGCTGCATCACATCACCTCAGCGACCATCCTGCAGCGCTGGTATCATCGTTACCAGGATCCACAGGTGGCATCATGACCTTTCCCTACATCCCCTTCCCTCTCCAACAATGAGAGCCAGGGCACGGAACCGGGAAACCGACCACCCGTGATTCCCCATTACTGCCATGAACTTATCCTGGTACCTGAGTACCTCTCTCTGTGCTCATCAACTGCTTGGAGCTTCCGTTTCTTAGGGGAAGGAGGACCAGGCACAAGGGCAGCAGCTGTTAGGGAGGCTAAGGAGGCCTGGATCTCCTGCTTCACCATAGAGCGAAGTTCGTCCACAAGGGAAGGGTGTTCGGCCCTGACAATCTTGTCTATGCACTCCTGACAGAGCTTCTTTTCCTTGACTGAGGGGAGTTTCTTAGCACAAACGGGACACTTAACAGATTTCCCAGTGGATTTCTTAAAGACAGCCTTGTCTCCCTGAAAAAAGAGAAACAATGGTGCCATCAATAACTGCCTGATATGGGGGCGTGGCCTGCATGAAGACCGGAGCGGCCGCATAATTTGTGAGCTTACGCTCACCGTATTTACACCGGCTAAACTCGGCGCAAATATTCACCTCTCCTCCCCGTGTACACCAGCGGCTCCCGGAAGGTCCAGGGCTCATGATGACACGCGGGAGAGCTCAGAAGCGCGGCTCCCCGCCAAGGCTCCGGATTTCTTTCCCAGGAGACAGACTACTCATGCTGCAGGTAAAATGGCGGCGGCTTCCCCTCCAGGTTCCTCGCGTTCCTCAGATAGCTCTGGAGGGGGTGGGGAGGCCTCCAGGACTTACAGCAGCCAGTCCCCTATCACAAAGGGAGATATGAGGGACTTTCTAGCCTCCATACGTGCTTCCTTGAAGGAAGACATGCAGACCATGCTGCAAGAAATCAGAGGGGAGGTTTCATCTCTGGGGGAGAGAACAGCCCACTTAGAAAACAAGATGGCTGAATACACTAAGACTATAAACGCTTTAGTGGATGAGAATGAAGCCCTTAAGGAGGATATGGCTATGGTTCAGGATAAGACATATGATCTAGAAGGCAGAGCACAGAGAAATAATGTGCGCATTAGGGGGGTACCGGAGGATGTCCCTGATAAAGATCTACCTGAATTTATGCTCAAATTCATGCAAAGTGTACTCCCAACTATGCTGCCCAGAGATTTCCTGATTGATAGGATACATAGACTCCCCAAACCTAAGCATGTGAACCCGGCTCTACCTAGGGACACTTTGGCACGCATTCATTTTTACACCTTAAAGGAGGCGTTTATGCAAAAGATTAGGAACCCTCCTGAGCTCCCTGCTGAATATGAGGTATTACAAGTGTTTCCTGATCTGTCGGCGACCACTCTGGAGAGAAGATGGGAGTACTCCCATGTGTGTAAGGCATTGCGTGATGTTCATATCCGCTACAGATGGGGGTTTAATCCTGTAAAGCTAATAATATCCTATGAAGGTCGTGGGGTAGTTTGTCGATCCCCCAAACAAGCTGAGAATATGCTGTCGGAATGGAAGATCTCCTTCGCTCCCCGCCAAAATGGGATGGGAAAGAAAATTGCGCAGGATTGGATCCAAACCTGAGGAGGAGGTTGAGATGTTGTCCGGTTGCGGAACTTTGCTTTGAAGGTGTTTTTTTTTCCTTCTTTACACCTAAATTTCTGGAAGAAGACTTTGGAACTGCTCTAACTGGCATTTGCCAGCAGTCCGAAGGTGATTTATTTGGGCGATGGATTGCCCGATTAGCCTGGCCTTAGGCCTAGTGGCTGTATGACTTTTTGGTTTAACTTTTGCTTATTTTTTTTTGCTGTTCTTATCTTCCCTTTTATTCTTTTTTTTAGGTACACTTGTGCATTTATACTCAGCTCTGTTGATTGTGGGAAATACGTAGCCCTTTCTGTCTCTGTTACATACCCATCAAAACAGAGGTTTGGGATTTTGGAATATATTTGTAAGACAATGAGACTTATGATGTGCAATTATGAGCATTACTGTTATGTCCCTAAATTTAGGGGGTTGAACTCCCCCTGTAAGAGGTCCACTTTATGGAAGGAAGTGAAAAAGTCGGGTGTAGAGATTATCTGTCTGCAGGAGACGCACTTACTGGAAGCTGATAAGTTCAGGTTCCATCACCCAAAATTTTCTAATATCTACTTTGCTAATAATTACACCAAAAAAGCTGGGGTATGCATTATATTTAAAAACTAGCTGTAGTACCCGGCTACGCTGGGGTTAATAATAACTGATGTTAGCTATAACAAAATAGAATTTGAATGTGTCATATTAATGACCTGTAAGAAAATAGAAGCTGAGCTGTGATTGGTTGCTATAGGCAGCCTAATAAATCTCCAGCCAACAGTAAACCCTCCCCCTAGGCCGGGCAGCATATGTTACCTCATACATACACATAATAGACAGCTCATGTGACTGACATCTGCCTTAAAGGGAACCAACCACCCCAAATGACCCCCCCGGACTGTTAATATGTGTCCCTACACAAAGCACACACATTTGGGGCAATCGTTTTTGCTAAAAAAACTGTTTAGTAGAAGCTAAGATATAGCTTTATGAAGTTTAATAAATTCTGACGAATGGGTGTTACCTAGCTTTGTCCTCGTGCAGTGTTCGTGCCTATCAGCCTACTCTCCCCCCTCTCTTCAGTGAAGCCCTTCTGTGCAAGCCGAAAATGAAAGGGGGCGGGGCTCCGGCATGCCACAATTTAGTCCCGCCCCTTTCATGACGCGGCCAGGCTCTTAGAAGGTGAGAGGGGCGTGCATAATTTACCAGGCAGCAGCAGACAGGCGGGGCATTTTTGGCTTGCACAGAAGGGCTTCACTGAAGAGAGGGGGGAGAGGAGGCTGACAGGCACGAACACTGCAGGAGGACAAAGCTAGGTAACACCCAGTCGTCAGAATTTATTAAACTTCATAAAGCTATATCTTAGCTTCTACTAAACAGTTTTTTTAGCAAAAACGATTGCCCCAAATGTGTGTGCTGGGTGTAGGGACACATATTAACAGTCCGGGGGGGTCTTTTGGGGTGGTTGGTTCCCTTTAATTCCTTATATGGCACATGTGTTGCACATTGGCTGTTTTTAATCAGATGTTTATGTTTGGAAATTAAAGATAGCACATGTATGAGGCGAGTTGTGTGAGGTGATTTGTGCACATCTGTGTCTGTCTGTGTGGTGTGTGTGTCCCTGGGGCGTGTGTATGTGTGTGTTCCTGTGGGGTGAGTGCATGTGTCCCTATAGGGTGTGTATGTGTGTGTGTCCCTGTGGGGGGGGTCTGTGTGGTGTGTGTGTGTATCTGTGTTGTGTGTGTCTTTTTGTGGTGTGGGTGTGTGTCCCTGTGGGGTGAGTGCATGTGTCCCCATAGGGTGTGTATGTGTGTGTGTCCCTGTGGGGGGGGTGTCTGTGTGGGGTGTGTGTGTGTCTCCGTGTTGTGTGTGTCTCTTTGTGGTGTGTGTGTGTGTCCCTGTGGGGTGAGTGCATGTGTCCCTATAGGGTGTGTATGTGTGTGTGTGTGTCCCTGTGGGGGGGGGGGTCTGTGTGGTGTGTGTGTGTGTGTCTCTTTGTGGTGTGTGTGTCCCTGTGGGGTGAGTGCATGTGTCCCTGTAGGGTGACTATGTATGTGTGTCCCTGTGGTGGGGGGTCTGTGTGGTGTGTGTGTTCTGTGTTGTGTGTGTCTCTTTGTGGTGTGTGTGTGTGTCCCTGTGGGGTGAGTGCATGTGTCGCTATAGGGTGTGTGGTGTGTGTGTCCCCGTGGGGGTGTGTCTCTGTGTTGCATGTGTCTCTTTGTGGTGTGAGTGTGTTTGTTCGGGTGCGTGGTGAGTATCCAATGTTGGGGCTGCACCTTAGCGACTATACACTTGCTGTTACTTTGTGTGCGTGTGGTGTATAAATGTCCCTGTGCGTGGTGAATATCCCATGTTGGGGCCCCACCTTAGTGACTGTATGCTGGTATGTGCTGTTAGTCTTTGGCGCTATCATTAAGTCCCTCTCATTCACAACTGTCAACTGGTAACTGTCACTTTCTCTCCATTATGTAGATAGGGGCAAAATTGTTTGGTGAATTGAATGCGCGGGGTTAAAATTTCACCTCACAACATAGTCTATGACGCTCCCGGGGTCCAGACGTGTGACTGTGCAAAATTTTGTGGCTGTAGCTGCCAGCTGTAGATTTTCCTCCAACACTTTTCCATTCACTTTTTTCCCATTATGTAGATAGGGACAAAATTGTTTGGTGAAATGGAACGCGCAGGGTTAAAATTTTGCCTCACAACATAGCCTATGACACTCTCGGTGTCCAGATGTGTGACTGTGCAAAATTTTGTGGCTGTAGTTGCGACGATGTAGATGCCAATCCCGGATATACACACATACATACACACACACACACACACACACATTCAGCTTTATATATTAGATACAACAGCCTTTAAATGCATTCGGAGGGTTGCGGATCCTGCGGGCAGATTTTTAATACTCGTATGCTCATTGAATGGGGAGCCACATACAATTACTGTTTTTTATGCTCCTAATCATCTACAACAGAAATTTGTTCGTAAAGTATTGCATACAGTAGAGGGTCTGGTGCAGGGTGAAAAGATCTATTGTGGAGATTTTAACTTGCCCGTGGATGGCGATCTGGACTGCTTGAGAGGTGGTGTTCGGCCGGGGGGAGTTAAAGGGGTTAACTAAAAAATTCAGACTGCATGATTTCTGGAGGTATTCTCATGCGGCCAAAAAAGATTACACATTTTACTCCTGCCGTCACCGAACGTACACCTGGATTGATCATATTCTGGTGCACGATAAGGTTCTAGATGTATCTCCTCTGATAGTGGGCTAATCACTTGGTCCGATCACGCCCCAATCACCCTGCGTCTAGCATTAAAATATCACGTGAACCCAGCCTTCAGATGGCGCCTAAACCCATCCCTCTTATAAAATGAGAAGGTAGTAAGTGGTATCTCCAGTGAATTAACTCACTATTTCCATACCAACGATAATGGGGAAGTGTCAGACGAAATGCTGTGGACAGCGCACAAGGTAGTTATACGGGGTTATTTAATACAACAGGCCTCCATACTGAAGCCTAATAGAAAATCACAGGACGATCTCTTGAACAAACTAGAACAGTTGGAAGCACTGAATAAGATCTCTCCATCTCAGGCAGTAGCAGACGAATTATATAGGGTGCGTTTTGAACTGAGAGAACTCCTACTTTCTACCTATGCCCGTAACTTACGCAAGACAAAATCTTGTTATTATGCTTTTGGGGATAGGGCGGGAGCTCTATTGGCACGTAGGGTGAGTAAATTGGAGACTAATTCCAGAATAGAAGGTTTGCGAGACCAAAATGGGAACATGGTTAGGAATCCGATCGACATTGCGGGGACGTTTGCTAAGTATTATTCATACTTGTATAACTTACACTCTGACCTGCAGACCCGCCAACCCACTCAAGCAGCAGTAGATAAATATCTGCAATCAGTAAATTTGCCAAAGGTATCCCAAGACCAACTACAACTGCTAAATGCACCATTTACAGAGGACGAAATTAAAAAAACTATTAAAAACAGTAACCTACATTCCACTCCTGGTCCAGACGGATTACCTAATGAGTATTACCGTAACTTCCAAGACCTTTTGGCCCCTTTTGAGACTATTTTCGAATTGGTGAGATTCAGGTAAAGTTGGTACCACTAATTTACAAGCCACTATCACCGCAATCCCAAAACCGGGTAAGTCTCCTGACAGCCCAAAGAATTTTAGACCAATTGCTTTATTGAATTGTGACCTTAAAATATGTACCAAATTATTAGCTTCACGTTTACATTTGATAGTCCCATTTCTTGTCTCTCCGGACCAGGCTGGATTTGTGGCTGGCCGAGAAACCAAAGACGGCACTTGTTGAATGCTAAATCTAATTAGAGTGGCGGAGCTGTCCGGTCTCCCCAGTGCATTCCTGTCACTGGATGCTGAAAAGGCTTTCGACAGGGTACACTGGGGATACTTGGGAAGTGTTCTTCGGAAATTTGGTTTGGAGGGCCCTATCCTTTCGGCAATTTTAGCCATATATTCCACCCCAACTGCTAGAGTTTTGGCATCTAGATTTGTATCGGACCCCTTTTTGATAACCAATGGGACGCATCAGGGATGCCCTCTCCCCCCCATAATATTTGCTCTTTGTATGGAGCCGTTGCGGAGAGAATACGCATTAACTCTGGTATTTCGGGGTTGGCAGTGGGACCGACCGTCCACAAGATAGGTCTTTATGTGGACGATGTCATCATAACTTGTGTGGACTTGGGGTGGTCGTTCTTGGTTGTCATGGCTGATTTAGAGGAATTCAAGTCAGTTTCTTATAATAAGCTAAATGCATCCAAATCTCTGGTATTCCCTGTAGCCGTCCCATTGGTCACCAAAACTGAATTGGAAATTAAATTCCCTTTCTGCTGGGCTGATCGAGGTATTCCTTACCTTGGCATAAAACTCACACACTTTCAAGATATTGTAGAAGTAAATTATTCGGAGCTATTAAGACAAATTAAGTCTGAGTTAGACAATTTACACTCATCCATGACATCCTGGGTGGCTAGAATCAACCTGTTCAAGATGAAAATTCTACCAAGGATACTATATTATTTTAGATGTCTCCCAGTAAAAGTGCCAAACAGATTCTTAGGGAACCTTCAACGTCTGACAAATAGATATTTGGGCTCATAAAAAGCCAAGAGTGGCCAAGTCTTTGCTATATTTCCCCTACGATTTAGGAGGAATGGGATTACCAAACTTGATGGCGTATTCAGGGCCGGCGTTAGGGGGGGGGCAGACTGGCAGTTGCCTAGGGCCCCCACTCTCTTAGGGGCCACCAAAGGAGCTGAACTGAAAATAGCAATAAAACAGTGAAAAAAATGTAAAAATACACATATTTGGTATCGCTGCGTTCGTAAGAATCTAAGCTATCAATATATGAAGTAAATTAATCCAATTGGTAAATGGCGTAATGGGAAAAAATAAAAACGCCAGAATTATGTTTTTTAGGCCACCACGTTGTTACAATAAAATGCAATAAAAGGCGATCAAAATGCTGTATCTGACTCAAAATGGTATCAGTAAAAATGTCAGCTCAGGGCACATAAAGTAAGCCTCACATATCTATGTATCTTCAAAAATTAAAACATCATGGGTCTCAGAAAATAAAAAAAAAAAAATTTTTTTTTTTTACAAATTTCTGTTTTTTTTTTTTTATGATTGAAATAAAAATGATGTTCAGTATGTTCTTATTCTGACCTAGATAATCAACTTATGAAGTCACTCTTACCATATAACTACGGCCTGTTCCACATCTAAGGTTGGTGTGCGTTTTGCTAAATTTGCCTTTCTAGCCGTTTTTACCGCTAAAAACGCATTAAAAACGCTAGCGTTTTTTCCCCCATTGATTTCAATGGGAACGCATGTAAAAATGCATGCAAAACGCATGTGCGTTTTCAAAAACGCAAAACGCATGCATTTTTACGAACGCAGCACAAAGGCTATGTTCACACACAATTTGCGTTTTTTTTAGCACTCTTAAAAGCACTTGCGTTTTTTTAAGAGTGCTAAAAAATGTCCCTTGTGTGTCTGAAAGGATTTGCCACGTTTTTGGACTTAGTCATTTTTTCACCAAAAACGTAGGCAAAAACGCAAGCGTTAACGCAGGGTGCATAAATGTGCCTTTTAAAAACGCATGTGTTTCCCATAGGGCCCCCATGTTAAAAAAAAGCATGTGCGTTTTTTCAACATGGGACCCTATGGGAAACGCATGCGTTTTTGAATGGCACTAAAAGGTACTAATGTACCATGCGTTTTTGCCTGCGTTTCCCATAGGGCCCCATGTTAAAAAAACGCATGCGTTTTTTGAAAAATGCACATGCGTTTTTTTACAGCACCCAAAAACGCTGCATGCAGCTTTTTTGGACTAGGGGTAAAAAACGCAAATGGAGCTGAAAAACGCAGCTACACTCAAATGTACCCTGCGTTAACGCACCTGCGTTTTTTTTAACAGCCCAAAAACGCAGAGATGGTCAAAAAAACGCATGTGTGTGAACATGGCCATAATGTCTTCCCCGATGTTTTGGGCAGCGTTTGCAAAAACGCATGCGTTTTCTGTTTTTGAAAACGCACATGCGTTTTTACATGCGTTTTTGCATGTGTTTCCATTAAAATCAATTGGAACAAAAACGCATGCGTTTTGATGCGTTTTTGCGGTAAAAACGCATGGAAATGCAAAATGCAGCAAAGCGTTAGATGTGAAAGTGGCCTGAGCATTTAGGGCCCACTTTAACCTTTTGCCTAGGGCCCCACTTTGCCTAAAACCGGCCCTGGGCGTATTATAAAGCTTCGGTGGTGGCGGGTTTGCGGGATTGGTGGCAACAGGACAGGGACTACAAATGGTTACAAATTGAAAACTTTTATGCGACTAGAGGCTCCTCCCGATTTGTTTTAGAAGTTGAAGCCTTTGGCCCGCGACCTTGTAATTTTTCACTCCCAACTATGTCCACTGCATTGCAAGTATGGAGACGGACTGTCCCCACTCTGATTAAAGTCCCGTTGACGAAGGTGCCATTGAAAGTGCTAGAATTACATATCCCGTACACAGATTTACAACCATGGATACTTGCTGGAGTTAAAACATTACATCAGTTGTGTGATGGGATGGGAATTAAGTCGTTTGACTACCTGATTTCTAAATATCCTGATACTAGCTGGGTGCCCGATGCAGATGCATCGGGATTCTAGCAGAGCAAATCTCTGACTCGCAATGGCCGCTTCGCGGCCAATGCATCGCGCTGCTAAGGCGACTCGCCATGCCCGCTGCGCGGGCATAGCGAGTCGCCTTAGAACCCGCTCGCAATGGCCGCTGCGCGGCCAATGCTTCGGTCGTATCCACATGACGACATTGACTCGCAGCGTGAGCGGACTCAAAAGGGGCAAAAATCCCATTCGTGATTATATAATAGATTCGACACAGATTCTATCAATACTTGTAGTTAAGACACCTTATCGGCACTACCCAACCTTCAACCTTTTTTACTGCTCAATTAGATCGTAAAGTAAACAGCCTTTTTCTGACGTCTGGGCCCAGTTCAGGTAATGTGTCCAAACTATATAAAGCATTGAATGACTCTAATTTGGAAGAGAAACAGCAGTTTATGAGACAATGGGAAGATGAGTTACAAGTGACAGTAGAGCCTGATAGGTGGCAGGAGGCGGTGTTGGAGGTTCGTAGAGTATCATCGTGTTTAAATCATCTGGAACAACTGAAAAAGGTACATCTGCGTTGGTACTATTATCCAGTTAAAGTAGCACATTTCAGCTCCGATGGCTCTCCTCTATGCTGGAGAGGCTGCGGTATGTTGGGGAACACTCGGTCACATGTGGTGGTCGTGCCTAAAGAGGCTTTGGTCAGACCTAGAGACAGTAATATTTGAAGTTACTGGGATCCGAATGACACTGCATCCTAGTATGGTTTTACTACATATTGGACTTGATGAGTTCCCGTATGTAGTGAGAGGAATTTTCTCTCACTTAATTATAGCAGCCAGACTGGCAGTGGCATCCAAATGGAGACGTGCTAATGTCCCGACCATAAAACAAGTGATAAACAGAAATACTCTTCATTGCCAATACGAACAAGCTCTGGTACTATCGGTAACGGCCAAAAAGAAAAAATCCCAGATACCATGGCTTAGTAGTCAGTTTTCTCTTATCCGACCATGATAAATGGATATACGCCTTCCTTCGAGTATATGATAGATTTGCCACAATGGGCTAATTGACCCCACAACTTCAGATATATTTAACTACTGGTGTGCAACTAGGTGTACCTTCCTCCCTGTCTTCCCCCTCCCCCTTACTCTCATACGTTATCCCTCCCCTTATTATTTGCTGTCCTGAGGTAGTATTGTTCTGGCTTTTTATGTTTTTATTGATCTGCAGAATTGATATGCTTCACTGTTTATGTGTGCAAAATCTTAATAAAAAAGTTTTGGTAAAAAAAAACAACTGCCTGATATTATCAGACAGAGGGACCCTCCCACCTCACAGACTCACTGTGGCTGGGGCAATGCTGGGTTCAGCAGACACAGGGGAAGATACATCAGCCATCCACAGTAAGGAGTAGTGCTTACCCTCTGATGTCTTCTGGGTGGCTTATATGCTACCAGTCGCCCACAGCGTCCAGGTGTGTTCCCCTCCTCCTCCTCAGGGTCTCAGACAGGCTATCGATACTGCAAGCGTGCCTTGCACGCCGTCCCAGCCGGGATCCGAATGCTGGAACCTAGCAGCGCCGCGTTTCAAGGAGGACCACGTGACCCAGAAGTTCCGCCCACCGACGTCACTTCTGGGTCGCGCCAAGAAGAAGGAAGCTGGCGGGCTCAGGGAAGCCAACAGCAGGATCCTGGCTCGCATTGCCCCACAGGGAGGTGCCGGAGGGCCAGGGGAACGGTCCTGCCGCCACTAGGGAGACGAGACTAGCAGAAGGAGGAGAGCAGAGGCGCCTGACCAACGCTGCCTGGCTGGGGGAAAAAAAGAAAAAGAGGTATGCCACGATCGCAGGCCATGCAGCATAGCACAAAACAAAAACTTCTCCATGCCTCATGGGGACAGGAAAGACACTGTCTAATGGGACGGTCCTTTTAACCTCTCTTGAGCTTTCTGTCCTTATTAGGGCGTGGAGAGGTAACCTCCTATGCTGTCATGTAAGGTGATTAGAGAAAAATTGGCGTGGACTTCGCCGTATTTTATTTTGCCAGCCAAGGTAACCCAGGCAGCAGGAGGCTGGAATTCTCAGTGTGGTGAGGCTCAAGTGTTCTGGGCCCCCCATGCTAAAAATTGCAGCCAGCAGCTGCCCCAGAATTGGCACTTCCATGAGAGGTGAACAGATAAGCTGCTTTTATCGGGTGACCTGTTCTGCTGATGATGTTTTTGCTCAGTGACTCAATCATCTGATCTGTTCACTGGTTAGCTGACCTGTTCTGTGTGACACATCACTGGGATCGTGGAGGACTCTCATGGATTACATCAAAGGGGAACTTGGTGGGAGCTAGTAAATTGGAAAGTAAGGTGTTTCTATTTATTTTGTATGCAATAAAGGATTTCTCTGTGAGTGTTTTTTAACTCATTACTGAGAATATTACTAATGGCAGGCTGTCATACAAACAGCTGACATTAGCAATAGGGCTTGATGTTAGCTGCCAAAAAAAGCTGAAATTCACCCCTTTACTGCCCAGTCTGCCACCACCACCAGAACAGATTGGAAGAGTGAGGTAACCACCAGAAGGGTAAAAGCAGTGAAGTTCATGAGCAGGGTTGGAACTCCAGGAGCAGGGTAACAGCAGCTCGGAACCTTGGTAAGTAATACTTTAAGCTAATGTCTGTGTGAAAACAGCTGGGCTCCACTGTGAAATGGGTTGAGCTGTGACTGGCAGCTTCTGGGCCCTTTTTAAGGTGTTTCTATGCCCTTGATTTTGCCTCCCATTGATTTGAATGGGGTTCAGCGAACACTGTCAATCCAGCGAACCTCACCGAATTTGGACTTCCAAATGTTCACTCATCTCTAATTGTTACATATTACGTCACTGATTTATAGAACATTTTTTTTCCACTTTAACCAATTCACAGGGGAGTGCTTCAGTCAGAATATCTGGAGTGGACCTTACATGTCTGGGATCCATCCTTGTCATGACTTACAAATACTTATACAATATAGTGGCCTCACATAACAATGGGCCCTGATACACTCCGTGTACCTGAGCTTTACACAGGCAGATTCTAGACATCCACAGCCCTCTCCCGCAGGTACATCGTGTACACAGTCTTCCTGCAGACGCATTGTGTACAGACGCACATAGTACAAAAGCACAGCCCTCCCCCATGGTACACATGCACAGCCTGTCCCTACAGACGCAAGGTCAACACAGATGTACAATTGTATATCCATGCATAAGGCCAGGGTCAGACAAGTGTACGGCATCAGATGTGATAAGCTAATAACACTCAGCTCAGGCTCTGCTGCGATCGTGACTGTCATCTTGTGATGAGATAACAGGTGTGGAAGAGAGAGATTAATCTCCCCATCTCTATTGCCAGCCTCAGTGTTTATCGCAGTGTACTCAAATGTGTGCCGAGTGAAGTGCAATGTTTCACTTGCACTACAGTGTTGGCCAAAAGTATTGACACCCCTGCAATTCTGTCAGATAACACTCAGTTTCTTCCTGAAAAGTGATTGCAATCACAAATTCTTTGGTATTATTATCTTCATTTAATTTGTCTTAAATGAAAAAACACAAAAGAGAATGAAGCAAAAAGCAAAACATTGATCATTTCACACAAAACTCCAAAAATGGGCCAGACAAAAGTATTGGCACCCTCAGCCCAATACTTTGGTTGCACAACCTTTAGCCAAAATAACTGTGATCAACCGCTTCCGGTAACCATCAATGAGTTTCTTACAATGCTCTGCTGGAATTTTAGACCATTCTTCTTTGGCAAACTGCTCCAGGTCCCTGATATTTGAAGGGTGCCTTCTCCAACTGCCATTTTTAGATCTCTCCACAGGTGTTCTATGGGATTCAGGTCTGGACTCATTGCTGGCCACCTTAGAAGTCTCCAGTGCTTTCTCTCAAACCATTTTTCTAGTGCTTTTTGAGTGTGTTTTGGGTCATTGTCCTGCTGGAAGACCCATGACCTTGAGGGAGACCCAGCTTTCTCACACTGGGCCCTACATTATGCTGCAAAATTTGTTGGTAGTCTTCAGACTTCATTCTGCCATGCACACGGTCAAGCAGTCCAGAGCCAGAGGCAGCAAAGCAACCCAAAACATCAGGGAACCTCCGCCATGTTTGACTGTAGGGACCGTGTTCTTTTCTTTCAATGCCTCTTTTTTTCTCCTGTAAACTCTATGTTGATGCTTTTGCCCAAAAAGAGAGAACATTCTTCCAAAACGTTTTAGGCTTTCTCAGGTAAGTTTTAGCAAACTCCAGCCTGGCTTATTTATGTCTCGGGGTAAGAAGTGGGGTCTTCCTGGGTCTCCTACCATACAGCCCCTTTTCATTCAGATGCCGACGGATAGTACGGGTTGACACTGTTGTACCCTCGGACTGCAGGGCAGCTTGAACTTGTTTGGATGGTAGTCAAGGTTCTTTATCCACCATCTGCACAATCTTGCGTTGAAATCTCGTCAATTTTTCTTTTCCGTCCACATCTAGGGAGGTTAGCCACAGTGCCATGGGCTTTAAACTTCTTGATGACACTGCGCACGGTAGACACAGGAACATTCAGGTCTTTGGAGATGGACCTGTAGCCTTGAGATTGCTCATGCTTCATCAAGTCCTCAGACAGTTCTTTGGTCTTCTTTCTTTTCTCTTTTCTCCAAGGACACAGGACAGAGGTTGAGTCAACTTTAATCCATGTCAACTGGCTGTAAGTGTGATTTAGTTATTGCCAACACCTGTTAGGTGCCACAGGTAAGTTACAGGTGCTGTTAATTACACAAATTAGAGAATCATCACATGATTTTCCTAAGGGTTCCAATACTTTCGTCCACCCCCTTTGTTATGTTTGGTGTGGAATTATATCCAATTTGGCTTTTTGTGTTTTTTTCATTGAAGACAAATTAAATGAAGATAATAACACCAAATAATTAGTGATTGCAATCATTTTCAGGAAGAAACTGAGTATTATCTGACAGAATTGCAGGGGTGTCAATACTTTTGGCCAACACTGTATAGACTTGTATGGGAGCAAGCGATCTGAGACTTGCTGACAATCGCAGCATGCTAGAATTTTTTTCCCCAGTCTGATTTGGACTGAGGAAAAAAATCGTAAATCTGAGCTGCAGCATTGTATTACATGGGGCCGAGTGCAATGCAAGATTTTCTCACACTTGTGCGAGTCACATGCCAGTGTGACTCTCCTCTAATACAGCATATTATATACATACTGCACATTACACACACTGTCTGCATCACACACTAATGACACACACTGCTCTGCAGCACACACCAATGAAACAATGCTCTGCATCACACACTAATGACACATACTGCTCTGCAGCACCCACTAATGACACACACTGCTCTGTAGCACACACTAATGACACATACTGCTCTGCAGCACACACTAATGACACATACTGCTCTGCAGCACACACCAATGACACACTGCTCTGCAGCACACACTAATGACACATACTGCTCTACATCACACACTAATGACACATACTGCTCTGCATCACACACTAATGACACATACTGCTCTACATCACAAACTAATGACACACCGATCACACATACTGCTCTGCAGCACACACCGATCACACACTGCTCTGCACCACACACCGATCACACATACTGCTCTACAGCACACACCGAACATACATACTGCTCAGCAGCACACACCGATCACACACTACTCTGCAGCACACACCGATCACACACTGCTCTGCAGCACACATCGATCACACATACTGGTCTGCAGCACACACCGATTATACACACTGCTCTGCAGCACACTTTGATCACACACTGCTCTGCAGCACACACCAATCACACACACTGCTCTGCAGCACACACCGATCACATACACTGCTCTGTAGCACACACTAATGACACAATGCTCTGCAGCAGATACTAATCACACGCACTGCTCTGCAAAACACACCAATCACATACACTGCTCTGCAGCACACACTGATCACACACTGCTCTGCAGCACACACTGATCACACACTGCTCTGCAGCACACACTGATCACACACTGCTCTGCAGCACACACTGATCACACACTGCTCTGCAGCACACACTGATCACACACTGCTCTGCAGCACACACCAATCACACACTGCTCTGCAGCAAACACCAATCACTCACTGCTGTACAGCACACACTGATCACACATACTGCTCAGCAGCACAGATTACACACACACTGCTCTGCAGCACACAGATTACACACACTGCTCTGCAGCACACACCGATCACACATACTGCTCTGCAGCACACACTGATCACACACACTGCTCTGCAGCACACACCAATCACACACTGCTCTGCAGCAAACACCAATCACTCACTGCTGTGCAGCACACACTGATCACACACGCTGCTCTGCAGCACACATCGATCACACACACTGCTCTGCAACACACACTGATCACACACTGCTCTGCAGCACACACCGATCACACACACTGCTCTGCAGCACACACTAATGACACATACTGCTCTGCAGCACACACTGATCAAACACACTGCTCTGCAACACACACCGATCACACACTGCTCTGCAGCACACACTGATCACACTGCTCTGCAGCACACACCGATCACACACACTGCTCTGCAGCACACACCGATCACACACACTACTCTGCAACACACACCGATCACACACACTACTCTGCAGCACACACCGATCACACACACTACTCTGCAGTACACACTGATCACACACACTGCTCTGCAGCACACACCGATCACACACACTGCTCTGCAGCACACACCGATCACACACACTGCTCTGCAACACACACCGATCACACACACTGCTCTGCAACACACACCGATCACACACACTGCTCTGCAGCACACACCGATCACACACTGCTCTGCAGCACACACCAATCACACACTGCTCTGCAGTACACACTGATCACACACACTGCTCTGCAGCACACACTGATCAAACACACTGCTCTGCAGCACACACCGATCACACACACTGCTCTGCAACACACACCGATCACACACTGCTCTGCAGCACACACTGATCACACACACTGCAGTACACACTGATCACACACACTGCTCTGCAGCACACACTGATCACACACACTGCTCTGCAGTACACACTGATCACACACTGCTCTGCAGCACACACCAATCACACACACTGCTCTGCAGTACACACTGATCACACACACTGCTCTGCAGCACACACACCGATCACACACACTACTCTGGCACACACACCGATCACACACACTGCTCTGCAGTACACATTGATCACACATACTGCTGTGCAGCACACACCGATCACACACACTGCTCTGCAGCACACACCGATCACACACACTGCTCTGCAGCACACACCGATCACACACACTGCTCTGCAGCACACACTGATCACACACACTGCTCTGCAGCACACACCGATCACACACTGCTCTGCAGCACACACCGATCACACACACTGCTCTGCAGTACACACCGATCACACACACTGCAGCACACACCGATCACACACACTGCTCTGCAGCACACACCGATCACACACACTGCTCTGCAGCACACACTGATCACACTGCTCTGCAGCACACACTGATCACACATACTGCTCTGCAGCACACACCGATCACACACTGCTCTGCAGCACACACCGATCACACACACTGCTCTGCAGCACACACGATCACACACACTGCTCTGCAGCACACACCGATCACACACACTGCTCTGCAGCACACACGATCACACACACTGCTCTGCAGCACACACCGATCACACATGCTCTGCAGCACACACCGATCACACACACTGCTCTGCAGCACACACCGATCACACACACTGCTCTGCAGCACACACTGATCACACACACTGCAACCTACACATTGCAGCACACACCGATCACACAACTGCTCTGCAGCACACACCGATCACACACACTGCTCTGCAGCACACACCGATCACACACATGCTCTGCAGCACACACCGATCACACACACTGCTCTGCAGCACACACCGATCACACACACTGCTCTGCAGCACACACTGATCAACACATGCTCTGCAGCACACACTGATCACACACACTGCTCTGCAGCACACACCGATCACACACATGCTCTGCAGCACACACGATCACACACACTGCTCTGCAGCACACACCGATCACACACACTGCTCTGCAGCACACACGATCACACACACTGCTCTGCAGCACACACACTGATCACACACACTGCTCTGCAGCACACACCGATCACACACACTGCTCTGCAGCACACACTGATCACACACTGCTCTGCAGCACACACGATCACACACACTGCTCTGCAGCACACACTGATCACACACACTGCTCTGCAGCACACACCGATCACACTGCTCTGCATCACACTGTCACACACATGCAACCGATCACACACACTGCTCTGCAGCACACACGATCACACACACTGCTCTGCAGCACACACCGATCACACACACTGCTCTGCAGCAACACACCGACACACACACACACTGCTCTGCAGCACACACACGATCACACACACTGCTCTGCAGCACACACCGATCACACACACTGCTCTGCAGCACACACCTGACCCACACACACTGCTCTGCAGTACACACCGATCACACACACTGCTCTGCAGCAACACCGATCACACACTGCTCTGCAGCACACACTGATCACACACACTGCTCTGCAGCACACACCGATCACACACACTGCTCTGCAGCACACACATCACACATGCTCGAACACACTGATCACACCATGCTCTGCAGCACACACCGATCACACACACTGCTCTGCAGCCACACGACACACGATCACACACACTGCTCTGCAGCACACACGATCACACACACTGCTCTGCAGCACACCCCGAACACCATGCTCTGCAGCACACACCGATCACACACACTGCTCTGCAGCACACACCGATCACACCACACTGCTCTGCAGCACACACCGATCACACACACTGCTCTGCAGCACACACCGATCACACACACTGCTCTGCAGCACACACACCGATCACACACACTGCTCTGCAGCACACACCGATCACACACACTGCTCTGCAGCACACACGATCACACACACTGCTCTGCAGCACACACCGATCACACACACTGCTCTGCAGCACACACCGATCACACACACTGCTCTGCAGCACACACTGATCACACACACTGCTCTGCAGCACACACATCACACACACTGTCTGCAGCACACCATCACACACACTGCTCTGCAGCACACACACGATCACACACACTGCTCTGCAGCACACACTGATCACACACACTGCTCTGCAGCACACACCGATCACACACACTGCTCTGCAGCACACACTGATCACACACACTGCTCTGCAGCACACACCGATCACACACACTGCTCTGCAGCACACACTGATCACACACACTGCTCTGCAGCACACACCGATCACACACACTGCTCTGCAGCACACTGATCACACTGCTCTGCGACACACTGATCACACCACTGCTCTGCAGCACACACCGATCACACACTGCTCTGCAGCACACACGATCACACACACTGCTCTGCAGCACACACGATCACACACACTGCTCTGCAGAAACACACATGCCACGATCACACTGCTCTGCAGCACACACCGATCACACACACTGCTCCGCAGCACACACTGATCACACACACTGCTCCGCAGCACACACTGATCACACACACTACTCTGCAGCACACACTGATCACACACACTGCTCTGCAGCACACACTGATCACACACTGCTCTGCAGCACACACTGATCACACACACTGCTCTGCAGCACACACCGATCACACACTACTCTGCAGCACACACTGATCACACACACACTGCTCTGCAGCACACACTGATCACACACATTGCTCTGCAGTACACACTGATCACACACACTGCTCTGCAGCACACACCGATCACACACACTGCTCTGCAGCACACACCGATCACACACACTGCTCTGCAGCACACACTGATCACACACACTGCTCTGCAGCACACACCGATCACACACACTGCTCTGCAGCACACACCGATCACACACACTGCTCTGCAGCACACACTGATCACACACACTGCTCTGCAGCACACACCGATCACACACACTGCTCTGCAGCACACACCGATCACACACAGTGCTCTGCAGCACACACCGATCACACACACTGCTCTGCAGCACACACTGATCACACACACTGCTCTGCAGCACACACTGATCACACACACTGCTCTGCAGCACACACCGATCACACACTGCTCTGCAGCACACACCGATCACACACACTGCTCTGCAGCACACACTGATCACACACACTGCTCTGCAGCACACACCGATCACACACACTGCTCTGCAGCACACACCGATCACACTGCTCTGCAGCACACACTGATCACACACACTGCTCTGCAGCACACACCGATCACACACACTGCTCTGCAGCACACACCGATCACACTGCTCTGCAGCACACACCGATCACACACACTGCTCGCAGCACACACTGATCACACACACTGCTCCGCAGCACACACTGATCACACACACTACTCTGCAGCACACACTGATCACACACACTGCTCTGCAGCACACACTGATCACACACTGCTCTGCAGCACACACTGATCACACACACTGCTCTGCAGCACACACCGATCACACACTACTCTGCAGCACACACTGATCACACACACTGCTCTGCAGCACACACTGATCACACACATTGCTCTGCAGTACACACTGATCACACACACTGCTCTGCAGCACACACCGATCACACTTCCGGCAATACAGCCTTCTCTACGAGCAAATAGATTGGCTCCTCCCACGCACATGACTGATCACATGGGCATGACGTCATCCAGTTGTCATGTGACTGCTCCTTTCCTAGTCATGGCGGACACACAGGTGATGCCCGGCTCTACAGATCAGGTTAGCGGCTCTTTCCATTCCTCGCACTTTACACGTTTGCGCGTTGCCGTCCTTGAATCGCTGCCGCAGCCTGTCTGTACACGCACGTAGTCAGTGTGATGGTGCCACCCTGCGGTTATCTCCTCTGTGTGCCTAACACTGCCCTGTATAAGGTGGCACAATAGCTGCCCCTGCCCGGCCTCCAGAGCTGACTGCAGGCACAGTGCGCCTGGTACAGAGCTGTCATATCTATAGTATTGTTACAGCACAGGATCCTGGTGGAGGAGCCACACTGACCAATCACCTCACTGCTTTCTCTGATCTGCTTAAAGTCAACATGTCACCAGTTTTAGGGGATCCAGACCCTGCCCACCACCTTTAACATATAATTGGGTTCCTGTAACCCCTTTAATAACCTGACGTCCTCCTGCACCTCAGAAATAGAGTTTTATTCTGCCAATATGCTAATTTCTTGGTTTGGTTATATGGGTCTGCAGATAGCGGTCATCGCCACCGTGCTCCATGCAAACATCGCCCCTCCTGACTGTGTGCAAGTGGACGATGTCACTATGTCATCCACACATTCCCACATCTAGTGCCTGCGCAGCGTCACACCTCACTGTGCCCCACTGAACAGGCAGTGACTCCACTGCGCAGGCACTGTGGGCTGATGGGAGACCAGAGTCAGTGGAATCGCTGTTCAGTGGGGCACAGTGAGGTGTGACACTGCGCAGGCACTGTGGGCTGATGGGAGACCAGAGTCAGTGGAATCGCTGTTCAGTAGGGCACAGTGAGGTGTGACACTGCGCAGGCACTGTGGGCTGATGGGAGACCAGAGTCAGTGGAATCGCTGTTCAGTAGGGCACATGAGGTGTGATACTGCGCAGGCAGAGTGGGCTGATGGGAGACCAGAGTCAGTGGAATCGCTGTTCAGTAGGGCACAGTGAGGTGTGACACTGCGCAGGCACTAGACGTGGGAATGTGTGGATGATATAGTGACATCGTCCACTTGCGCACAATTAGAAGGGTGATGTTTGCATGGAGCGGACAGATACCCATATGACCAAACCACAGAATTAGCTATGACGCAGGACAGAATAAAACTCATTGTCTGGGGATGTAAAGGGGTTACAGGAACCAAATAACATCATGTTAAAGGTGGTGGGCAGAGTTTAGCGCCCCCAAAACTGGTGACAGGTTCACTTTAAGAAGTGAGAGCTGTAATCTGGTTGGCTGCTTTAGGTTGTATTAATCTGACTCTAACCTGGAACAAGGCACGATGCTGAAGTTGGTTTCTTATTCGTTCAGTTTCTTATTCGGGCTGAAGTTGGTTTCTTATTCAGCAGTTTCTTATTCGGCTATTTTTTATTTTCTGCTTTTTTCAGCTTTTTCAATAAAAATTAACCATTCTAAGTATATAATAATATGCAGTCATGTGCCCTTTTATAAATACAGTTAAAAACAGATAAAAAAAATAGAAGGCTGGCATCAAAATGGGCATCAAAGTGGGCACTGAGGTCTGGTATGGAAAGGGTTAAATGGCTTTGTGCCACTGATCTGACACCTGATTTACATACGTTGTGATGCCACACATCAAGTTCATGTCAATCCAGCCTGGCACAAATTGGTTATGGGCATCAAAACTGGCATCAAAGTGGGCAGAGAACCAATTTTCACACATGTGAATAAGTAACAGCTATTTTTAAGGGGTTAAATGCCTTTGTGCCACTCATGTAACACCTGATTTACATACCTACTGATGCCCCACATGAAATCCATGTCTCTCCAGCCTGGCACAAAAGGGTTCTGGGCATCAAAACTGGCATCAAAGTGAGCAAATTACCCATTTTCACAGATTTGAATAAGTAACAGCAATTTTTAAGGGGTTAAATGCCTTTGTGCCACTCATCTGACACCTGATTTACATACCTACTGATGCCCCACATGAAATCCATGTCAATCCAACCTGGCACAAAAGGGTTCTGGGCATCAAAACTGGCATCAAAGTGGGCAAATTGACCATTTTCACAGATTTGAATAAGTAACAGCTATTTTTAAGGGGTTAAATGGCTTTGTGCCACTCATCTGACACCTGATTTACATACCTACTGATGCCCCACATGAAATCCATGTGTCTCCAGCCTGGCACAAAAGGGTTCTGGGCATCAAAACTGGCATCAAAATGGGCAAATTGCCCATTTTCACAGATTTGAATAAGTAACAGCTATTTTTAAGGGGTTAAATGCCTTTGTGCCACTCATCTGACACCTGATTTTCATACCTACTGATGCCCCACATGAAATCCATGTCAATCCAGCCTGGCACAAAAGGGTTCTGGGCATCAAAACTGGCATCAAAGTGGGCAAATCGCCCATTTTCACAGATTTGAATAAGTAACAGCTATTTTTAAGGGGTTAAATGGCTTTGTGCCACTCATCTGACACCTGATTTACATACCCACTGATGCCCCACATGAAATCCATGTCTCTCCAGCCTGGCACAAAAGGGTTCTGGGCATCAAAACTGGCATCAAAGTGGGCAATGCCCATTTTCACAGATTTGAATAAGTAACAGCTATTTTTAAGGGGTTAAATGCCTTTGTGCCACTCATCTAACACCTGATTTACATACCTACTGATGCCCCACATGAAATCCATGTCAATCCAGCCTGGCACAAAAGGGTTCTGGGCATCAAAACTGGCATCAAAGTGGGCAAATTGACCATTTTCACAGATTTGAATAAGTAACAGCTATTTTTAAGGGGTTAAATGCTTTGTGCCACTCATCTGACACCTGATTTACATACCTACTGATGCCCCACATGAAATCCATGTCTTCCAGCCTGGCACAAAGGGTTCTGGGCATCAAACTGGCATCAAAGTGGGCAAATTGCCCATTTTCACAGATTTGAATAAGTAACAGCTATTTTTAAGGGGTTAAATGCCTTTGTGCCACTCATCTAACACCTGATTTACATACCTACTGATGCCCCACATGAAATCCATGTCATCCAGCCTGGCACAAAAGGGTTCTGGGCATCAAAACTGGCATCAAAGTGGGCAAATTGCCCATTTTCACAGATTTGAATAAGTAACAGCTATTTTTAAGGGGTTAAATGCCTTTGTGCCACTCATCTGACACCTGATTTACATACCTACTGATGCCCCACATGAAATCCATGTCACATCCAGCCTGGCACAAATGGGTTCTGGGCATCAAAACTGGCATCAAAGTGGGCAAATTGCCCATTTTCACAGATTTGAATAAGTAACAGCTATTTTTAAGGGGTTAAATGGCTTTGTGCCACTCATCTAACACCTGATTTACATACCACTGATGCCCCACATGAAATCCATGTCTCTCCAGCCTGGCACAAAAGGGTTCTGGGCATCAAAACTGGCATAAAAGTGGGCAAATTGACCATTTTCACAGATTTGAATAAGTAACAGCTATTTTTAAGGGGTTTAAATGCCTTTGTGCCACTCATCTAACACCTGATTTACATAAAAAAAAAAAAAAAAAAAAAAAAAAAAAAAAAAAAAAAAAAAAAAAAAAAAAAAAAAAAAAAAAAAAAAAAAAAAAAAAAAAAAAAAAAAAAAAAAAAAAAAAAAAAAAAAAAAAAAAAAAAAAAAAAAAAAAAAAAAAAAAAAAAAAAAAAAAAAAAAAAAAAAAAAAAAAAAAAAAAAAAAAAAAAAAAAAAAAAAAAAAAAAAAAAAAAAAAAAAAAAAAAAAAAAAAAAAAAAAAAAAAAAAAAAAAAAAAAAAAAAAAAAAAAAAAAAAAAAAAAAAAAAAAAAAAAAAAAAAAAAAAAAAAAAAAAAAAAAAAAAAAAAAAAGTACAGCTATTTTTAAGGGGTTAAATGCTTTGTGCCACTCATCTAACACCTGATTTACATACCTACTGATGCCCCAATGAAATCCATGTCTCCAGCCTGGCACAAAAGGGTCTTGGGCATCAAAACTGGCATCAAAGTGGGCAAATGCCATTTTCACAGATTTGAATAAGTAACAGCTATTTTTAAGGGGTTAATGCTTTGTGCCACTCATCTACACTGATTTACATACTACTGATGCCCACATGAAATCCATGTCATCCAGCCTGGACAAAAGGGTTCTGGGCATCAAACTGGCATCAAAGTGGGCAAATTGCCATTTTCACAGATTTGAATAAGTAACAGCTATTTTTAAGGGTTAAATGCCTTTGTGCCAACTCATCTGAACCTGATTTACATACCACTGATGCCCACATGAAATCCATGTCAATCCAGCCTGGCACAAAGGGTTCTGGGCATCAAAACTGGCATCAAAGTGGGCAAATTGACCATTTCACAGATTTGAATAAGTAACAGCTATTTTTAAGGGTTAAATGCTTTGTGCCACTATCTGACACCTGATTTACATACCACTGATGCCCCACATGAAATCCATGTCCTCCAGCCTGGCACAAAAGGGTTCTGGGCATCAAAATGGCATCAAAGTGGGCAATTGCCCATTTTCACAGATTTGAATAGTACAGCTATTTTTAAGGGGTTAAATGCTTTGTGCCACTCATCTGACACCTGATTTACATACCTACTGATGCCCCACATGAAATCCATGTCTCCAGCTGGCACAAAGGGTTCTGGGCATCAAAACTGGCATCAAAGTGGGCAAATTGCCATTTTCACAGATTTGAATAAGTAACAGCTATTTTTAAGGGGTTAAATGCTTTGTGCCACTCATCTGACACTGATTTACATACCTACTGATGCCCCACATGAAATCCATGTCAATCCAGCCTGGCACAAAGGGTTTGGGCATCAAAACTGGCATCAAAGTGGGCAAATTGCCCATTTTCACAGATTTGAATAAGTAACAGCTATTTTTAAGGGGTTAAATGCCTTTGTGCACTCATCTACACCTGATTTACATACCTATGATGCCCCACATGAAATCCATGTTCTCCAGCCTGGCACAAAAGGGTTCTGGGCATCAAAACTGGCATCAAAGTGGGCAAATTGCCATTTTCACAGATTTGAATAAGTAACAGCTATTTTTAAGGGTTAAATGCTTTGTGCCACTCATCTAACACTGATTTACATACCTACTGATGCCCCACATGAAATCCATGTCAATCCAGCCTGGCACAAAAGGTTCTGGGCATCAAAACTGGCATCAAAGTGGGCAATTGCCATTTTCACAGATTTGAATAAGTAACAGCTATTTTTAAGGGGTTAAATGCCTTTGTGCCACTCATCTACACCTGATTTACATACCACTGATGCCCACATGAAATCCATGTCATCCAGCCTGGCACAAAAGGGTTCTGGGCATCAAACTGGCATCAAAGTGGGCAAATTACCCATTTTCACAGATTTGAATAAGTAACAGCTATTTTTAAGGGGTTAAATGCTTTGTGCCACTATCTACACTGATTTACATACCTACTGATGCCCCACATGAAATCCATGTCAATCCAGCTGGCACAAAAGGGTTCTGGGCATCAAAACTGGCATCAAAGTGGGCAAATTGCCATTTTCACAGATTTGAATAAGTAACAGCTATTTTTAAGGGTTAAATGCCTTTGTGCCACTCATCTGACACCTGATTTACATACCACTGATGCCCCACATGAAATCCATGTCAATCCAGCCTGGCACAAAGCCTGGCATAAAAGGGTTCTGGGCATCAAAACTGGCATCAAAGTGGGCAAATCACCCATTTTCACAGATTTGAATAAGTAACAGCTATTTTTAAGGGGTTAAATGGCTTTGTGCCACTCATGTAACACCTGATTTACATACCTACTGATGCCCCACATGAAATCCATGTCAATCCAGCCTGGCACAAATGGGTTCTGGGTATCAGAACTGGCATCAAAGTGGGCAAATCACCCATTTTCACAGATTTGAATAAGTAACAGCAATTTTTAAGGGGTTAAATCATTTGTGCCACTCATCTAACACCTGGTTTACATACCCACTGATGCCCCACATGAAATCCATGTGTCTCCAGCCTGGCATCCGATTGCAGGGACCAGTTTGGATCCAATGCTGTCCGATTTATATCGGACAGCTTCGGATTTAAAAAAATCGTAGTGTGAAACCAACCTAAGTATCATCACTGAGGGATTATTTTATTTTTATTATCACCATGTGGGTGTGGGGGGGGGGCCGCGGGGAGCAGAGGAGGGGCAGGAGCAGCGGAGGGGTGAAGGAGGAGCGCTTCCATCATGCCCCCCCGTATCCATCCTGCCCCCCCGCCACCATCCTGCCCCGCCGACTACATCCTGCCCCACCACCACCATCCTGATCCCCCCGCCACCATCCTGCCCCACCGGCTCCATCCTGCCCCCCCGCATCTATCTGACTCACCGTAGCCGTGGTGCGCACGTCTCAGGCTGTCGCTGCTCCCTGTCACGGTACCGCACCCAAGGCTGTGTGGGCCCAGTGGTCCACATCAAAAACGTTGGCTGAACAGATAAGGGGTTAAATCTTGTCGTGATGCCACCTGTGAGAATTCCGCTGAGTTCACCGGCGCTGCTTGGGCCTCCGGGGGATGGGATGCAGCAAGATGGGACGCTCCCCACAGGATGAGCGGGAGTCCCCGGAGCCAGGAGCTGCACAAGATGTTGTAAGGCAGCTCAGTTACTCTCTGCGTGCGGAGATGAACAGTCTTGGAAAAGGCACGGACACTGATAGTCTGTGCAATGGGTATTTTACTGTATCCAGCAGATGATACATGGCATACAGGTAACGGGTAACGGACTGTGTTGACTTAGCAATGACCAGTGTTTCTCAGAGCTCCGCGGTGTTCCTCCATTCTAAGCTTGTTCTAAGTGAGTTGCCGATGTCGCCTTTGAGTGCCAAGGTTGGGTACAAGGGGTTACTTAAATTTCCCTGCCGGTGTGTACGTTCCGGTGTGAGGGCTAACCTGGGTCCTTTTGTTGGGTACTCCGCTGGCAAGACGGGTCTGTTTGTGGCGGCGGTGGATTACTCCTGTAGAGAGGGCCCTCCACTCCTGGTTTGCATAGCAGTGATAAACGACTACCAGCTTCGGAACCAGTGATCCGGTTGTAGATGGGCACGGGTGTATTTTGACCCGTGGAAGCAACGGGGTAATGGCGCCCAACCGGTGGTGGCCTAGGGGCTGCACGTAACTGTGCAGGGCACCCTCTCCTACGTTCCTCCCCGCCACCTCTTCTCCTTCCTCCTTCTCCTACATTCTGCAAACTAACTTCTCCTCTAACACACACTACTCCTACACTCCGCCAACCAGGACCTTATTGGCCATCTATTCTGATGTGCATGTAGGGTATGGAGCTCTGATGTTAACCATGTCATTGCTTAGTCAGAGAAAATTGCAGCTGCAGTCTGGGATGCAATGCACTCCTGTGACGCACTCGTTGCGGGGCGCCACACATCCTGCATCCATGTACCGCCATATACCATAGCGCTGCTATACATGTACTGTAATGTACCGCCATATACCATAGCGCTGCTATGCATGTAATGAAATGCAACGCCATAAACCATAGCGCAGCTATACATGTAATGTAATGTACCACCATATTCTATAGTGCTGCTATACATGTGCTGTAATGTACCACCATATAACATAGCGCTGCTATATCTATTATATAATTGCCGTAGCTGACTTCCGTCAGACCGGCGCTACTTCCTGTGGCTTTGTTCGCATAGCTCGGAACTTTCTCCAGGACTCTGTCCGTGGCCGCGGCCACGCGACTCGCGAAGCAATGCCCGCAAGGCGGGCATTGCGAGTCGTTGCCCCCGCAAACAAAGCCACAGCATGGGGCTGTAGTGTACACCGCTATGGTATACTACAGCCCCATGCCCATACGCCTGTCCGCCCATAAGCTACCACTCCTGTCGCTACCCCCACCCCCTAACCCCCGCCGCCCCTACCCTCTAAGCCCCGCTGCCTCCTAAGCCCCTACCCGCTAAGCCCCGCCACATCCTAAGCCCTAACCCCCGCCGCCCCTAAGCCCCTACCCTCTAAGCCCCGCCGCCGCCTAAGCCCCTACCCCCTAAGCCCCGCTAAGCCCCGCCGCATCCTAAGCCCCCGCCGATACCCCCTAAGCCCCGCCGCCTCCTAACCCCCCGCCGCTGTCTCGCTACCCCCTAAGGCGCTACACCCTAAGCCCCCGCCGTCCCCACCCCCTAATCCCCGCCGCCCCTAAGCCCCTACCCTCTAAGCCCCGCCGCCTCCTAAGCCCCTACCCCCTAAGCCCCGCCGCATCCTAAGCCCCCGCTGATACCCCCTAAGCCCCACCGCCTCCTAACCCCCCGCCGCTGTCGCTACTCCCTAAGGCCCGCCGCATCCTAAGCCCCTAAGCCCCGCCGCCTCCTAAGCTCTCGCCACTGTCGCCCGCCGCTGTCGCTACCCCCTACGGCGCTACACCCTAAGCCCCCGCCGTCCCCTAACCCACCGACGCCGTCGATCACTTACATGTCTTCTTCTTCATCTCATCGTCCGTCCGCTCCAGGAGTCCTCCGTCCGGCCAGGAGTCCTCTTCGTCCAGTCCCGGGGGTCTTCTCTCTTCTTTCCGCCATCGCCGGCTCCGACGTCCTCTTCACTTCTCATTCCGATAGAATGGACGAAAAATCCTCAATTCTATGTCTATGAGCAGTGAGGCGCTCTTCTGATTGGTCGCTGTGTGCTGACGGCGACCAATCAGAATCGCGCCTCACTTTTTGCGGTAAATTCGAAACTCAAAAATCGCCCATTCTAAGTCTATGGGAAGTGAGGCGCTCTTCTGATTGGTCGCTGTGTGCTGACGGCAACCAATCAGAATACATAGCGGTGTGTCGCCGATTTTATGGCCGGGACCCTGGTTCAACTTTCGGCCAGGGGACTCGGCTCTGATCCGTCGTTCCACGGGGCCGCAAACTCGCAATCAGCGCGTCGCAGACATTGATCGCGCCTTACCAACGACTCGCAATCATTGCGAGTCGTTGCTGATACGCTACCTATCGCCGCGAAGCGCTCATTGCGAGTTTCCGGCCCCGTCGAACTACCGACCAGAGCCGAGTCCCCTGCCCAAAAATAGAACCAGGGGCCCGGCCATAAAATCGCCGACACACCGCTATGTATGTCTATGGGAAGTGAGGCGCTCTTCTGATTGGTCGCTGTGTGCTGACGGCGAACAATCAGAAGAGCGCCTCACTTCCCATAGACATACATAGCGGTGTCTCGCGAAATATATGGCCGGCCTTCTGGTTCTATTTTTGGCCACGGGGCTCGGCTATTTCCGGTCCGAAAAAAACATTTTCTCTATTTATCTATCTTTATTTTTATCTATTTTCCTATCTATATTCTTATCTATCTATCTTTCTATCTATCTAAGAATATACACAGAAAAATTTCACACTACGATTTTTTTAAATCCGAAGCTGTCCGATATGAATCGGACAGGATTGGATCCAAACTGGTCCCTGCAATCGGATGCCAGGCTGGAGACACATGGATTTCATGTGGGGCATCAGTAGGTATGTAAATCAGGTGTCAGATGAGTGGCACAAAGCCATTTAACCCCTTAAAAATTGCTGTTACTTATTCAAATCTGTGAAAATGGGTAATTTGCCCACTTTGATGCCAGTTTTGATGCCCAGAACCCTTTTGTGCCAGGCTGGAGTGACATGGATTTCATGTGGGGCATCAGTGGGTATGTAAATCAGGTGTCAGATGAGTGGCACAAAGGCATTTAACCCCTTAAAAATTGCTGTTACTTATTCAAATCTGTGAAAATGGTCAATTTGCCCACTTTGATGCCAGTTTTGATGCCCAGACCCCTTTTGTGCCAGGCTGGAGAGACATGGATTTCATGTGGGGCATCAGTAGGTATGTAAATCAGGTGTTAGATGAGTGGCACAAAGCCATTTAACCCCTTAAAAATAGCTGTTACTTATTCAAATCTGTGAAAATGGGCAATTTGCCCACTTTGATGCCAGTTTTGATGCCCAGAACCCTTTTGTGCCAGGCTGGAGAACATGGTATTTCATGTGGGGCATCAGTAGGTATGTAAATCAGGTGTCAGATAAGTGGCACAAAGGCATTTAACCCCTTAAAAATAGCTGTTACTTATTCAAATCTGTGAAAATGGTCAATTTGCCCACTTTGATGCCAGTTTTGATGCCCAGAACCCTTTTGTGCCAGGCTGGATTGACATGTATTTCATGTGGGGCATCAGTAGGTATGTAAATCAGGTGTTAGATGAGTGGCACAAAGGCATTTAACCCTTAAAAATAGCTGTTACTTATTCAAATCTGTGAAAATGGGCAATTTGCCCACTTTGATGCCAGTTTTGATGCCCAGAACCCTTTTGTGCCAGGCTGGATTGACATGGATTTCATGTGGGTCATCAGTGGGTATGTAAATCAGGTGTTAGATGAGTGCACAAAGCCATTTAACCCTTAAAAATTGCTGTTACTTATTCAAATCTGTGAAAATGGGTGATTTGCCCACTTTGATGCCAGTTCTGATACCCAGAACCCTTTTGTGCCAGGCTGGATTGACATGGATTTCATGTGGGGCATCAGTAGGTATGTAAATCAGGTGTCAGATGAGTGGCACAAAGCCATTTAATCCCTTAAAAATTGCTGTTACTTATTCAAATCTGTGAAAATGGTAATTTGCCCACTTTGATGCCAGTTTTGATGCCCAGAACCCTTTTGTGCCAGGCTGGATTGACATGGATTTCATGTGGGGCATCAGTGGGTATGTAAATCAGGTGTCAGATGAGTGGCACAAAGGCATTTAACCCCTTAAAAATAGCTGTTAACTTATTCAAATCTGTGAAAATGGTCAATTTGCCACTTTGATGCAGTTTGATGCCAGAACCCTTTTGTGCCAGGCTGGAGAGACATGATTTCATGTGGGCATCAGTAGGTATGTAAATCAGGTGTCAGATGAGTGGCACAAAGCCATTTAACCCCTTAAAAATAGCTGTTACTTATTCAAATCAGTGAAAATGGGCAATTTGCCCACTTTGATGCCAGTTTTGATGCCCAGAACCCATTTGTGCCAGGCTGGAGACACATGGATTTCATGTGGGGCATCAGTAGGTATGTAAATCAGGTGTTAGATGAGTGGCACAAAGGCATTTAACCCCTTAAAAATAGCTGTTACTTATTCAAATCTGTGAAAATGGGCAATTTGCCCACTTTGATGCCAGTTTTGATGCCCAGAACCCTTTTGTGCCAGGCTGGAGAGACATGGATTTCATGTGGGGCATCAGTGGGTATGTAAATCAGGTGTCAGATGAGTGGCACAAAGGCATTTAACCCCTTAAAAATAGCTGTTACTTATTTAAATCTGTGAAAATGTGACATTTGCCCACTTTGATGCCAGTTTTGATGCCCAGAACCCATTTGTGCCAGGCTGGAGACACATGGATTTCATGTGGGGCATCAGTAGGTATGTAAATCAGGTGTTAGATCAGTGGCACAAAGCCATTTAACCCCTTAAAAATAGCTGTTACTTATTCAAATCTGTGAAAATGGTCAATTTGCCCACTTTGATGCCAGTTTTGATGCCCAGAACCCTTTTGTGCCAGGCTGGATTGACATGGATATCATGTGGGGCATCAGTAGGTATGTAAATCAGGTGTTAGATGAGTGGCACAAAGGCATTTAACCCCTTAAAAATTGCTGTTACTTATTCAAATCTGTGAAAATGGGTAATTTGCCCACTTTGATGCCAGTTTTGATGCCCAGAACCCTTTTGTGCCAGGCTGGATTGGCATGGATTTCATGTGGGGCATCAGTAGGTATGTAAATCAGGTGTTAGATGAGTGGCACAAAGCCATTTAACCCCTTAAAAATAGCTGTTACTTATTCAAATCTGTGAAAATGGGTAATTTGCCCACTTTGATGCCAGTTCTGATGCCCAGAACCCTTTTGTGCCAGGCTGGAGAGACATGGATTTCATGTGGGGCATCAGTGGGTATGTAAATCAGGTGTTAGATGAGTGGCACAAAGGCATTTAACCCCTTAAAAATAGCTGTTACTTATTCAAATCTGTGAAAATGGGTAATTTGCCCACTTTGATGCCAGTTCTGATGCCCAGAACCCTTTTGTGCCAGGCTGGAGTGACATGGATTTCATGTGGGGCATCAGTAGGTATGTAAATCAGGTGTTACATGAGTGGCACAAAGGCATTTAACCCCTTAAAAATAGCTGTTACTTATTCACATGTGTGAAAATTGGTTCTCTGCCCACTTTGATGCCAGTTTTGATGCCCAGAACCAATTTGTGCCAGGCTGGATTGACATGAACTTGATGTGGGGCATCACAAAGTATGTAAATCAGGTGTCAGATGAGTGGCACAAAGGCATTTAACCCTTTCCATACCAGACCTCAGTGCCCACTTTGATGCCCATTTTGATGCCAGCCTTCTATTTTTTTTATCTGTTTTTAACTGTATTCATAAAAGGGCACATGACTGCATATTATTATATACTTAGAATGGTTAATTTTTATTGAAAAAGCTGAAAAAAGCAGAAAATAAAAAATAGCCGAATAAGAAACTGCTGAATAAGAAACCAACTTCAGCCCGAATAAGAAACTGAACGAATAAGAAACCAACTTCAGCATCGTGAACAAGGCCCGCTGCAGAGTGTTAGCAGTGTATACGCATGTGGTCTGTGTATATCCAAGAAGAATATTCAGGGCCACTTGTCCATAAGGTTCAGGTATTCCCTTATTTACATACAAACATTCAAACCATCCTTGCCGTACGCGTTTCAGACATACAGTCCTTACTCATCAGCTGATGGTTTTAATGTTTATATGTAAATAAAGGAATACCTGAACTTCATGGAGAAGTGGCCCTGAATATTCTTCTTTCTTGGATTTAATGGTAGAGCGGCTAATGCCATTCCTTAATTCCCACATACGTCTGTGTATAGGTTTGTGAGCAAAGTAGATCAGGCATAAATTGGCTCCACCATCATGAGAATCTGCAAGAAAATGGACTATTGTGTGTATTCCACCTCAGCGTCTGTTCCAAAGGAAATGCCTCCAGATGGTGCACAGCTGAAGATGCCAGAATCGGGGACAAAATATTAATCTAAAGGAAGTGAGCGGCACTCGCCCAGTAAAAAGGTTTTCTTTATTGTAGACTAGCTGTAGTCCCTGGCGTTGCCCAGGATAGTAACTAACTGCACTTAGCTATAACAAAATAGAACAGGGTGGCAAAGCACACAGGCTGCAAATGTAATACAGTGGCTACGTGGCGCAAAGTTCTAATATGGGGGCTATGTGAGACTTCAAGTTTCATACAAAGGCTATGTGTGTTCTGGTGTAATACAGGGGCTATGCCGCTTCTGTCTCCTCTCTATCATCCTTTAGAAAGTAAGCCCATAAGGGCAGGGTCCTCTCCCCTCTGTACCAGTCTGTCATTGTTAAAGTGGAACTCCAGTGAGAGAGAATGTTTTAGTGCAGTTCCTGCCCTCCTAAATGATGAAGCAGAGTTGGGCACTACAGTTCTAGGATCTATAGATCTCTTATAAATCAATAAAATCATATCTGCTCCTCTGCTCTGGCCCCCACCTCAGGGAACCCAGAATGTTAAGCTTGGCAGCTTCATGTAAGAGCAAAAAGCAGGAGGTGTGTCGGGGACGTGGATGCAGACAGCTGTAGGATCATCGTACATTCACGCCCCCTCACATTTCTGTTTAGTGAAGGGGCGTGCAGAGATTTAGGTTCCCTGACGTGGGGGTCAGGGCTGAGGAGCAGGTTTGATTTTATCGATTTATAAGAGACTAGATGGGTGCCCGATGCACAATGCATCGGGATTCTAGCAGAGCGAGTCTCTGACTCGCAATGGCCGCTTCGCGGCCAATGCTTCGCGCTGCTAAGGCGACTCGCCATGCCCGCTGCGCGGGCATAGCGAGTCGCCTTAGAGCTGCTCGCAATGGCCGCTGCGCGGCCAATGCTTCGTTCGTATCCACATGACCACGGCGAGTCGCATGCGAGTGTGGTGCGCGAAATCCATTTGTGATTATATAATAGATCTATAGATCCTAGAACTGCAGTGTATGGCTCTGCTTAATCATGTAGGAGGGCAGGAACTGTACTAAAGAGTTTTCTCTCACTGGAGATCCCCTTTAATTTGTTCACTGTAACCTACATTTGTTGTTTGTATGAAACCCCTTTCATGTACAGCACCATGGAATTAATGAGGTTATATAAATAATAATATGTGGGCACAGGGGGGATATGTGTGACCTTCTTATGTAATACAAAGGCTATTTGATGCCTCCTGTTTTAATCCTGGGGGCTGTGTGCGGGCCCTCTGCCGTGCGCTGGGGGCTGTGTGCGGGCCCTCTGCCGTGCGCTGGGGGCTGTGTGCGGGCCCTCTGTCGTGCGCTGGGGGCTGTGCGCTGGGGGGCTGTGTGCAACAGGTTGTTAGAAGAATATCAAAGAGGTGTCTTAGTAGATTTGGTGTTTGTGTAGATGCTGGTTCACAGAGAGTCATGTCCCAGTGTGCTCCATTTTCTAGAAGTCCTTGTCTTTGGAATGCTTTTCTGAATGTTTCACAGACCTGCATAAGTTCTGTTATACTAAGAATGTCCTTTACCTATAGCAACCAATCAGAAGTTGAGTTGTGATTGGTTGCTATTGGTCACCTGATAAATATCCAAGCTAACTGTCAAAACAGCCAAAGTAGTATCTGTTCTGTGACATATGCAAGCAGTAATTAAGGGGTTTCATTGGTGAATAACTGTAAGGCACAGGGCTAATATTTCCCCTCAAAACATAGTCTATCACGTTCCCTGAATCAAATGGAGTGGCTGTGAAAAATCTCGTTCTTGTAAATGCGACGGTGCAGATTTCTCTAATGGACACACGCATGTGTGAAACGGCCATAGTCCTGGCTGACTTTTAGCTGCTCCGTCTCCCCCACATTCATTTAGGATACACTGGCGTATGAGACCAGTATTTTTTAAACATTTAAAATAAAGAAGATTATTTTTATTGGACAAGTGTTGCTCACTTCCTTTAAATATGTGAAGTGGGTACAGAAAGTATGCAGACCCTTAACATTTTTCACTCTTTGTTTCATTGCAGCCATTTGGTAAATTCACAACAATTCATTTTTTTCTCATTAATGTACACTCTGCACCCCAGCTTGACAAAAAAATAAAAATTTAGAAATTTTTGCAAATTTATTAAAGAAAAGCTGAAATATCACATGGTCGTAAGTATTCAGACCCTTTGCTCAGACACTTATATTTAAAGTGATCCTAAACCCACAAACTGACCCCCCCCCCCCCCGTATCTTTGGACCTGTCCCTGCTCCCCCTCTTATCATTTCTAGCCATCCCTTTTGCAGAAAAAAATCGCTTTTGTAAAGTAAGAGAAAAAGTTATATTACTTTGTCCTGTGTGAGTTCTCTCTTTCTGAGGAAGCTGCAATGGGCGGTGCCTGTCTGCTGCTGCCTTGTAATTATGCACGCCCCTCTCTGCTTCTAAGAGCCTGGCCACGTCATGAAAGGGGCGGGGCTAAGTCGCGCGTTGTCGGAGCCCCACCCCCTTCATGACGCAGCCAGGCTCTTACCAAGGCAGCAACCTGAGGGGCGTGCATAATTACAAGGCAGCAGCAGACAGGCACGCCTATTTGCGGCTTCCTCAGAAACAGAGAACTCACACAGGACAAAGTAATATAACTTTTTCTCTTACTTTACAAAAGCGATTTTTTTCTGCAAAAGGGATGGCTAGAAATGATAAGAGGGGGTGCAGGGACAGGTCTAAAGATACGGGGGTGTCAGTTTGTGGGTTTAGGATCACTTTAAGTCACATGCTGTCCATTTCCTTGTGATCCTCCTTGAGATGATTCTACTCCTTCATTGGAGTCCAGCTGTGTTTAATTAAACTGATAGGACTTGATTTGGAAAGGCACACACCTGTCTATATAAGACTGCCCAAGGGGCTCAGAGACAGAATTGTGGCAAGACACAGATCAAGCCATGGTTACAAAAGAATTTCTGCAGTACTCAAGCTTCCTAAGAGCACAGTGGTCTTCATAAGGAAGTTTGGGACCATCATAAGTCTTCCTAGATCTGGCCATCCAGCCAAACTGAGCAAACATGGGAGAAGAGCCTTGGTGAGAGAGGTAAAGAAGAACCCCGAGATCACTGTGGCTGAGCTCCAGAGATATGAAGTACAGATGAAGTAGGGAGATGGGAGAAAGTTCCACAAAGTCATCTATCACTGCAGTCCTGTCTGACATTGAGAAATAAGATTCTCTGGTCTGATGAGACAAAGATAGAACTTTTTGGTGATAATTGTAAGTGGTATGTGTGAAGAAAACCAGGCACTGCTCATCACCTGTCCTATACAATCCCAACAGTGAAACATAGTGGTGGCAGCATCATGCTATGGGGATGTTTTCAGGTGCAGGGACAGGACGACTGGTTACAATTGAAGGAAACATGAATGCGGCCAAGTGCAGAGATATCCTGGATGAAAACTTCTTCCAGAGTGTTCTGGGCCTCATACTTGGCCAAAGGTTCACCTTCCAACAAGACCATTACCTCGAGCGCACAGCTAAAATAGCAACGGAGTGGCTTCAGAACAACTCTCTGACCATTCTTTCTTTTTTTTTTTTTTTTTTATTCTTTATTTTGAACATTTTTAATACAAAAACACATACCAATACAACGATTAATCATTTGTATACATCGAGCACTGAAACCTCTGACCATTCTTGACTGCACCAGCCAGAGAGCCCTGACCTAAACCCAATTGAGCATCTCTGGAGAGACCTGAAAATGGCTGTCCACCAACATTCACCAGCCAACCTGACGGAACTGGAGAGGAGGAAGAATGGCAGAGGATCCCCAAATCCAGGTGTGAAAAACATGTTGCATCGTTCCCAAGAAGACTCATGGCTGTACTAGCTCAAAAGGTGTTTCTACTCAATACTGAGCAAAGGGTCTGAATACTTATGAGCATAGGTAGAATAAAAGAGAAAAGAGCGCACATACGGCCGTAACTGAGAATAACACGGAGTGCACTCAGATGGTAACACTCGCCTTATGAGGTTGTGAGAGTCTCAACCAACTTCACAGGCAGGAAAGGGGATGGCCACTACAGACACCTGTGGAATGAAGGATCCGATAGAGAGGACGGGCTTTGATGTGTCCTCGCTGACCACGATTAGACAGGCAGGATGCTTTAAAGTTCGTGCCGACGTGTTTCATAGCAACTTTGCTACTTCCTCAGGGCGATTAGCTTACGGTACATCTTAGAGACATTAGTTTTATATGTAAACATTATGACATCAGCATTACAATCCTACCACGTCAGTTCCAGCAATGACGGCCTCAATATCACAAAATGATTATTGTCAGTCACAATTTCAATAAAATGCATGCATTAAAGGGGACCTGTCACCAAACCAGGCATGGTAATCTAATTACAGCACAGGATGCAGCATGTCTGCAGCATCCAGACAAGGGGTCCCCCAGCACTTGAGCAGCCCTGTACCCCGAGATAATACACTTAGAAAACTTACATGCTCCAGCCACTAAGGAGGTGGCTAGGGGCTGCAGCCAAGGGCAGATTCACGCCCCCTGCATGTTTAATCTGCCCACCGCTGCCAATCATTTTCTCCCTGTCTGCAGCATAAGACATAGTTTTTCTTTTTTTGTTTTTTTTTACAAAATGTCCGTTTAGCCCCGCCCCCTGCGGTGACGTCACCGCTTATACCCGCCCTGCTCTATGGTTAACATAGAGCAGGGCGGGTATAAGCGGTGATGTCACTGCAGAAGGCGGGGCGACCGGCTTCCTGCTCTGACATCACCACCTTTCCCCGCCCTGCTCCATGTTAACCATAGAGCAGGGCGGGTATAAGCGGTGACGTCACCGCAGGGGGCGGGGCTAAATGGACATTTTGTAAAAAAAAACAAAAAAAGAAAAACTATGTCTTATGCTGCAGACAGGGAGAGAATGATTGGCAGCGGTGGGCAGATTAAACATGCAGGGGGTGTGAATCTGCCCTTGGCTGCAGCCCCTAGCCACCTTCTTAATGGCTGGAGCATGTAAGTTTTCTAAGTATTATCTCGGGGTACAGGGCTGCTCAAGTGCTGGGGGACCCCTTGCCTGCATGCTGTAGACATGCTGCATCCAGTGCTGTAATCAGATCACCATGCCTGGTTTGGTGACAGGTCCTCTTTAAACTTACTAAAATCTATATAAACCACTACCACCTAAATCTTTAATATACTCAAAATATATGAAAAGTTAAAACTATTAAAATAAATGATAAAGTATCTGGAATCAACAGGTTTCAAACACACAAGGACTACACCATGGTGACTTCAGAGGGATGTTTTACCATTATGCTACATCATCCATAAATAAAACCGAGAATTCATTCACCTTAAATCTCCTAGAAACCCATATCCATTTTTCACAAAAAATGAAAATCAACCATAAAATAGAATCCCAGATGAGATGGGGATTTCTCCCTCCCTCTATTCTGGGTACCCACTACATCAAACATTAACCCTTTTGATTCCTGTGTTAGATTTTTTTGGGGAATTGAACCCCTCAGGACTGAAGAACCAGTCTCCAAGGGATGTACAATGGGACCCTACATTTATGACTAGACCGGCAGATTCTACAACGGAACAGACCGCGGACAACAACACCGTGATGGAGGAGAAACAGGGACAGCGGAGATACAGGATCAAGCCTGATCACTCCATACTGCGCTCCTGACAAAACCCGGGTCTGTGTCCCACAACTAGCCGGCGAGAAACCAAGGAAGCTAAATCAAAATGTGGATAGAATTGAGACAAGTTCAGAAGGTGGAAAAGCGAGGGAGTAGGAAACGCATCAGCACAATAAAGAACTTTAAAGCATCCTGCCTGTCTTATCGTGGTCAGTGCGGACATATCAAAGCCTGTCCTCCCTTTTTCTCTTTTGAATACTTATGACCATGTAATATTTCAGTTTTTTAATAAATTTGCAAAAATTTCTACATTTCTGTTTTTTTTAAGTCAAGATGGGGTGCAGAGAGTACATTAATGAGAAAAAAAAAAATCACTTTTTTGAATTTACCAAATGGCTGCAATAAAACAGAGTGAAAAATGTAAAGGGTTCTGTACCCATTGTATGTGGCCTGCGTATGTCTGTGTGTGTTTGTGGTCTATTATGTGTACAGGTGTGTGTGTGTGTGTGCTTGTGGTACATGTATGTGTGTGTGCTTGTGGTCTGTGAATGTGTGTTTGTGTGCTTGTAGTCTGTGTATATGTACAGGTGTGTGTGGGCTTGTGGTACATGTGTATGTGTAAATCTACCTCTGCATTTATTGTGAACCAATAAATGTCTATTCTTTATATCCTTTAATTACCAGTATATGGCTATTTCCCACATTGTAAATGTTATCTTGTGGAAGTTGTGATTGTGTGGAGCCAGCTTTTGTCTAATGTGAGATCTGTGGCCTTTCATCATCTATTTATTCCCTGCTGTGAGATCCAGCTGCTAATTACCTGAAACCATGTAACTTCCCACAATCCTCCTCACGTGATTTTTTAGTGTGTCCTATAAATGTAGTTCTGTCTTACGGGGTACACTCGTGGTTTTTTTTGCATGTGTGACATGCAAAGTGGCATTGAATGCAGTATACTTCATGGCAGTTAGTCAGGGCAGGAGCCAGGTAACACACTCTCTTACATTCTCTTTTTAACTATGTCCTTTATTTCAATGTCTATCTTCCTTTGTGCCTTTGCCATTCACTTTCACTGCCCCATCCCTCCCATCACCCCTTAATCACATAAGTCCCTCTCTCCTTCCTTCTACAATGTTGAGCTCCAATGCTGTCTTCACCTTACTGAATAATCTGTCCATCATATTCCAGGGTGTTGCATCATAAACAATGTCACAATTACAAAAACTATTTGTTTTTTTTTGTCTTTTTACTGCTCCTCCTGTCAGGTGATATCTCTCCAAATCCTTGTTTACCCTCTGGCAACTTCAACCCCACCCCCACCTCACATAGAAACCATGCTAACCTTATCAACATTACCCGCACACCTTCCTCTTGCTCTTTTAACTGCGTTCTCTGGAATTCACAGTCTGTATGCAACAAGCTAACCAGAACTACTTTCTCACTAACTCTTAATCTGCTGGCCCTCACAGAAACCTTGATCCAGAACTTGAACACCGTTTCCCCTGCTGCTATTTCTCACAGCAGTTTACATTTCTCCCATTCCCAGAGAACTGAGAACAGACATTCTGGTGGAGTTGGTTTACTCCTGTCCCCACAATGTACTTTCCTGGTCATACCCCCAGCTCCATCACTCTCATTCCCTTCTTTTGAAGTCCACACCATTAGGCTCTTCAACCCCCCCCCCCCAGAGTGGCACTGATATACCGCCCCCCAGAGTTACCCACTCATCTCCTCGACCATTTGTCCGCGTGGCTGACGTACTTTATGTCATCAGGATTACCAACCCTTATTCTAGAAGACTTCAACATCCCCATAAACAGCCCCACCTCCCCGTCTGCATCTTAGCTCCTATCTCTAACCACCTCTCTTGGCCTCTCACAGCTGTCAACCTCTGAAACTCACAAAGATGGTAACACCCTTGACCAGATCTTTGTCCAGCTCTTCCTCCCTCTGATCACAACATTCTTTCCTCCACGCTTACAAATACTTGCTCATCACAGCACACTCCTACCTATCACACATTCAGTAAGCTACAGGCCATTAACCGTCAAATACTCACAAGACTCTCATCTTATCACTGTCCCCAATCTCCGCCTTCTCCTGTCCCGATCTGGCAGTGAATCACTACAATGACTCTCTCAGAAGCACCCTGGGCCAAGTAGTGCCAGTCACCCTCAGAACCTCCAAACACAGAGTGAAACAGCCCTGGCTCACGTAACAAACTCTATTCCTCCAGCGATGCTCTAGAAGTGCTGAATGTCTATGGAGGAAAACCCGCACACCAAAAAACTTCATTCACTATAAATTTATGCTGAGAACTTACAACTCTGCCCTTCACCTCGCCAAACAGACCTACTTCACTACCCTCATCTCCTCACTGTCCAACAACCCAAAGAAACTCTTTGACACCTTTCTCTCTCTTCTCAGTCCTAAAGTGCAAGCGCCTATCATTGGCATCTGTGCTGATGATCTGGCTTCTTACTTCACTAAGAAAATAGAAAAGATCCGTCAGGAAATCAATTCCCAACCTCAAATCGCTGTTACCCCTATCTCTCCCCACAGTTCCTCCGGCTCACTCTCCACATTCGACCCAGTCACAGAAGAAGTCTCCAGACTCCTCTCTTCATCTAATCCCACCACATGCACCACTGACCCCATCCCCTCACCTACTCCAGTCTCTCTCTCCAGTGGTCACCATTCACCTAACCAAAATCTTCAATCTCTCCCTCTCTTCTGGCATCTTCCCCTCCTCCTTCAAACACTCGATCATTACTCCATTATTAAAGAAAACGTCTCTCGACACATCATGCACGAACAACTACAGACCAATCTCCAATCTTCCCTTCATCCCTAAACTCCTGAAGCGCCTGGTCTACTCCCGCTTCATCCGTTACCTCTCCACTGATCCTCTTCTAGATCCATTACAGTCTGGTTGATGCCTCCTACATTCTCCAGAAACTGCCCTCACCAAAGTGATCATTGACCTGACAGCAAAACTAATGGTGACCACTCTGCTTATTGTTCTTGATCTCTCTGCAGCCTTTGATACTGTTGACCACCATCTCCTACTCTCTATGCTGCACTCAATCGGCATAAAGGACACGGCTCCTGGTTCTCTTCCTATCTTTCTGACCGCCCTTTCAGTGTATCATTTGCTGGCTCCACTTCCTCCCCTATTCCTCTCACTATTGGGGTCCCTCAGGGTTCAGTCCTTGGACCTCTTCTCTTCTCTCTCTACACGGCCCGATTGGACAGACCATCAGCAGATTTGGCTTTCAGTACCATCTTTATGCTGATGACATACAACTATACACTTCATCCCCTGACCTTACTCCTGCTCTAACAAAGAGCACCAATGACTGTCTAACTGCAGTTTCCAATATCATGTCTGCTCTCTATCTGAAACTCAACCTCTCCAAAACTGAACTACTTCTTCTTCTCCCGCCCTCCACTATCCTACCTAAATCTAACATCTGTCTGTGTGCGGCACCACGATAACGCCTAGGCAGCAGGCTCGCTTTTTGGGTGTTATGTTTGACTCTGATCTTTCCTTTACCCCATATGTTCAATCTCTCCCCAGCTCTTGCCGCTTCCACCTGAAGAACATCTCTTGAGTTTGCCCCTTTCTCACCTTGGAAACCACAAAAACCCTCACTGTGGCACTGATTCACTCCCACCTTGACTATTATACTTCTCTTTTAATTGGCCTCCCCCGCACTAGACTGTCCCCTCTCCAGTCCATCCTTAATGCAGCAGCCAGGATCACCTATCTGGCTAAGGGTGCTTTCGCATCAGCGTTTTTTTCAAATCGCGGCAGATGCGGTGAAAAAACCGCATCTGCCGCGATTACCGCATACCGGCTGCACTTGCGGCACGGTTGCGGCGCGGTTAGCGGCAAGCCCCATAGAAAGTATAGGCGGGCTTGCGGCAGGTGTGGCAAGTGCGGTTTTGCACTTACGGCAGGTGCGGCTGCGAAAAAAACGCGGCTGACCGCTGTTTTTTTCGCGCCGCACCTGCCGCAAGTGCCAAAAACCCGACCTGCCGCATGTCCGCCTATACCTTGTATGGCGTTTACGGCAACCGCGCCGCAAGTGCAGCAGGTATGCGGTAATCGCGGCAAATGCGTTTTTTTCACCGCATCTGCCGCGATTTGAAAAAAACGCTGATGTGAAAGGGCCCTAACCGTTACTCAGACGCTTCTGCTCTATGCCAGTCATTGCACTGACTACTTATACACTATAGGATCCAATTCAAACTGCTTGTTCTCACCCACAAAGCTCTTCACAGTGCAACATCTCCCTACCTCTCTACCCTCACCTCTGTCTATAACCCCACCTGTTCTTTTCGCTCTGGAAGTGACTTTAGACTGTCTTCTGCATTAGTCCGAAACTCGCATTCCTGGCTCCAAGACTTCCCCCGAGCTACACTGATTCTTTGAAATGCTCTACCCCAAGAAATTAGGTCTATTCTCAACCTGTATAGTTTCAAGCAATCCCTGAAAACACATCTTTTCTTCTTGCCACGACAGCACCCACTGGAGAGAGGGATCCGCCCCCAGGGACAGAAAACCTGCAGAAAAAAGGGGGCGGTCCCTCGCCTCCTCAGTTGGTTTCCTGTCCCTGATGGGGAACCTGCAGTACTTCTTACCTATGTCCAATCAGCCCTCTGTGCGGTGTCCTTGAGAAAGGCAGGGTCTGGGGGCTAGAAGCAGCGTCAGGAAGTCCTGCTTGCAGGCTCTCCCCTCGTCTGATGGATGGATGGGCGTCCTGTCAGTGCTGGCGGTGTCCCCCTGACTGACGCTGGTGCATGGGGCTGAGGCGCTTGCCGCTTGGATGGCGACTCCTGGCCGGGGATGCGCAGGCGGGCCACGGGCGTGGAGGACTGGTTCGCTCTGCCAGGTGCTCCAGGTGTGCGGGGCATTGGGTGTGTGCGCGGCCAGGACTTTTCTCTGCCCACCGGTGGACCGCCGGCGTTCTCTTCCGGTCGGGGCGGGTGCGCATGCGCCGCCATGTTCCCCGGAAGTGACGTCATTCCGCTTCCACAAGGCCGGAGGAGGTGTGCCACCTGGAGGGCGGGAAGACTCACGACCTGCGGTGCTGGAGCCTGGAGGCCTCGCCTGGATCATCGGAGGGGCACTCACCAAAGGATGTCCGACCCAGCTGGACGGGAGTCTGTTTCTACAGGCGGTCCAAGGAGCGGGGTGTTAAGCCTGGTCCGTCATCTGCCCAGATTGAGTCTTTACCTCTTCGTTCCGGTGCTGGCCTTGAGCTTTACTAGGTGAGTGTAATGGGCTCTGCCTATTAAAGCTACCCCCTTCTCTCTGTCACCCCCTCTGCGGTTACAACACCTAGCACTTTGATCCACGCACAGTGTGCTCTTTGTTGACTGCCTCTGCCGGACGCCTATACTCAGGTGTGGTGTCTGTTACGTGATCTGAGGTCTTTGTGAGAGGACTCCTCTGTTCATTCAGCGGATTTCAGACGGGCTTCATGGGGTCTTACCTCCCTCGGGAGTGGTGACCATTCCGTCACGAACAGAGAGAGGCTGCTGTGGAAGGAACCATGGAACAGTGAATCACCTGCCCGTACTCCATACACCCATCTGTGGCTGTGGGTTCAGATCCTATGCTGTACATGTCATCCAAGCAATTATCTATAGATGACACATGCTGGCCACAGGCTCTCCCCCTAGCAGGGCCGTGCCCTGGCGACCGTGGGCCACTAGCCATTGGGTGAGGGGTGGGCTCTGGTCTCCTAAGCGGATGGTATTCTGGGCTCTCGCTCGTTTGTATCCCCTTGTCATCATCGGGGGAGGTTCTGCTTCCCTTTTGTCAGTATGGGCTATTTGCTTGGCTTCTGTTGGGGTACAAGGGGGAGGCTACCCGTGACAATGATGTGTTGCGTGCCGGGTTTAAAGTGCCTAAGGGGGTTTCGGCAGTGGCCTCCCCTTCAACGCATTCCTCCTTTCGAGTGGTGGATTCCGGTCCTTTCTGCTCTGTAGGGCTGTGGTGCTCCTGCTACACAAAAAAAAAAAAAAAAATCGAAGGGGGTGACCGGCATAGGGACCTTTACGCCTGCTGTTTCAGCTACGTGTGCGGCTAGCTCTCGGCTGGTGTGGATTGGCACCTGGAGACTCAGATCCATACGGGGGTGTCCCGAGTCACCTTATGGTCCTCTGTCCCATTGTTTCATGGGGGTGCTGCCTCCTGGGGCGGTTTCCCTGCATCTGGCAGCGAGGTCGTCAGACTTACCCAATTCTGCTAGATGAGCACTTGGATGTAGCGCTGGGAGCGGGCCACACAGGCCAGGGCCTGGTTCGGCGCATTGATTGCGGGGGTGAGTCCTTGTTGGTAGGGCTCTAGTTGATCTCGCTCAGGGCGGCTGACGGGAATATAGGATCCCATACTCCTCCTCTTGTGTCTTATGGGTGAGCGTTCGGACGCAGACCATTCGACCAGTAGATTCGCTGTAGGAACCGTACGGGGTTCCTCTGGCCTCTCACTGGAGTTGGCTCGTTTTCTTCCTGATTCAGTATATGGACTTCCCTCCTTTTCCTTCACGGCAGCAGGCCCTTAGATCTGAAGTCTGGGGTCGGTTGGAGTAGTGGTTCCTTATGGAGATCCCGGGGGCCTGATGGTGGGGGTTTTTATTCCCCTTTCTTCCTGGGTTCCAAACCAGAGGGTTCTTATTGGCCGGTTATTTCTTGGAGACAGTTGACTGCCTTTTCTCCGCTGTCGTGGGTTCACTTAGAATCTGTTGGCTCTGCCGGGTAATCGGTAGCCACGGGGCACCAGTCCCAGGCTACCCGGAGAGGTGTGCCCTGTTCTCTACTCAGGTAGGCACGCTACGCTCCGTGCAGATCTGCGGTTGATCTCTGGTTTCCTGGTTGCTTCAGGCCATAAGGGATTTGTTATCATCCTTTTCCCATCTGGCCGTTTATCCTGCCTTCCCATGGCTCTCGGGGTCGTAGTTGCTTTCGTAGTCTGTTCTTGTCGTTCCGGTGGTCGCACTTCCGGTGGTCGCTCTGTCGGGCTTCTGTGCCTTCTCCCAAAAAGTTGTTGATTTCTGGGGGTATCGGGTGGCTTTTGTCGCCCTTGTGGGTCCTTGTGGGAGGTTGTCTCCCTGTTGGGGTCCCTGTTGTCCTGTATCCCGGGGTACTGTGGGCTCTGTCCCATTCCCAGGTTCTCATACACAGTTTCTTCAGGTTGCATCTCCTCTTCGGAGGCGGCCCTGTGGGTTGGGGGCCCATTTGGTGTCTCTGTTGGCTGGGGGTCGGTGGTCCTTTGCTGTTTCTGAGGTTCCTCTCCCAGGTGGGAGTTTTGCAGCTTGTGTCATGCCTTCCTCCATTTTCTTCTACAGATGGCATGGCCTCCGGTGGAGTCCTCTCGTCGTCGGTTGTCTTGTTTCCTCAGGGCAGGCCTCGGTCCTGGCCTCGCGTGTCTATGGCAGTTGCCTTCCTCACATTGACCGTCCCATCTCTTCCTTTCTGCCCTGCACATCGGGGGCGTGGGTTTTCTCAGCGGCTTTTTCTGAGTCAACACACTTCCATTAGGGGAACCGGACTCTGTGTGACATTGTTTTTTTCGTCGCATTGTGACTTTTTGGGGATCTCCCGGAGATAGACTTGTTCTCCACTGGGGCGTACAGTCAGGTCTGTCTGTTTGCCTTCCTGCAATTCTACTGCGTCCTGGCTTCGTGGACTCCCATAGTGGGTTCCCTAGTGCCTCATTCTGGGCGGGACGTTTTTCCCCTCTGGGCCTCCTGCCGATTGGGCTGCGCCCCTTTAGTTACGAGACAGTCTTGTGCTCCTCTTCGTTTCCTTCTGGCCTTGGCGGCTGTGGTTGGTGGTTCGGTCCCATGTCTGCTGCCATCTGTCCGGTCCTGTTGTGTCTGGGCCCATTCTGTCATCCTCAAGTGAGGGGTCAGCCTCCGCTGGCATTGCTCTTGCATGGCAGTAGGGCGGTTACCTTTTCCGCCCTGGCTGCTGACTGGTAAGGGCTCCGCTACTCACGGTCTGGCTAAGTGTGTCGGACCTTCTTGGGATTTTCCGACTGCCTGGTTCTCCTGTGTTCCCCATTTTGGCCATTTTAGTTTCTTGAGTGGGGCAAGTTTTTCGGGGTTGTCGGTTAGTATGCTATCGTCCATAGTGCCCCGGTGCATTGTGCTAGTATGCCCCCCTGGGGGTTCAGGTCTGGTCTTCATTGCTTCTTCCGGTTGCCTCTTTGAGACTTTGGAGTCTGCTTCCAGGCGTGCCTTCCCTCCGGACGTCCCTGCTTGGGGCGCTTTCTTCTGTTCGGTGGGTTGATCTGTTTCAGGCCCTTTCCCTTGGTTCCGCCTGTCCTTTTCTGGATTCCCTGATGGCCTGTTTTTGTTGCCTGGTACCTCGTCCCTTCCGTTGGTGGTTCTGCCTTCCCTTGTAGTCAGCTGTGTGTTCTCCTTCCTTTGTTTTTTCCCGTTCCCAGGTTCCTGGGGGGGGTACCATTCCTTGCTTTAGAGGTTCGTCGTGGTCTCCTTCCCTACTGGGGGGCCGCCGGCTTGGAGGCAGTGCGGTGTGTTGTGGTTTTCTCATTTCAGGGTCTTCGCAGACGGTCTGGTGTTACACAGAGCGCGTTCTCCTGGTGGGTTCGTTGGGCCATCTGCATGGCCTCGGCTGCTACAGGCATTCGTCCTCCGACTGGAGTTCGTGCCCGTTCCGCTCGGGCTATGGCTTCCTCCTGGGAGGCACGGGCTCTGGTGCCTGCTTGGTTCGTATGTTAGCCGGTTCCTGGTCTTCGCCTTGCACCTGTTTTCCACCATCGTGGGCTGGTTCTCTCCTTTCCTTCTGCCTTGGGGTTCAGTAGATCTGTACTCGGCGTGGTGGTCCCTCCCTGGGTTGATTTCTCTGCAAGTCTCTCCAGTGGGTGCTGTCGTGGCGAGAAGAAAAGACTGGATTACTTACCGGTAATCTGTTTTATGGAGCCACGACAGCACCCACTCACTTCCCCCCCTGTTTGCTTGTTTCACCTCTTCCTGGTTGCTTTAGTGGTGATTAACTGCTATTTTTGTTTGTTTTGGCATGTTTATTAATTTGGCGGTTCCTCTCGTGCTCTGTAACCCAACTGAGGAGGCGAGGGGACCGCCCCCTTTTTTTTATCTGCAGGTTTCCTGTCCCTGGGGGCGGATCCCTCTCTCCAGTGGGTGCTGTTGTGGCTCCATAAAACCAGATTACCGGTAAGTAATCCAGTCTTTTTAGGGCAGCCTATCACGATCCCTAGTCAAAGTAATTTAGACATAACCTATCCCCTCCACCAGTCTCAAATGCATTACAAATAATGGTTTGTGGCCATTTATGTTGCTCCTAGCTCATTCTAATTAATTTCCTCAAGTTGACCATTTACCATCATATTTACCATCATTGTAAATAAGCACCTGTACTTTGTGTCACCCCTACTTCATTGTTAGATTGTAAGCTCTTATGAGCAGGGCTGTCACTATTTTGCTTTAATTATTGTATTTGTATTGTATTATATTTTGTATTGTATTTTTTGGTAACTGTTTCTTACGATTGTTTGAATATGAACCTCTGAATTGTGAAGCGCTGAGGAATATGTTGGCGCTATATAAATAAAGATTATTATTATTATGTGTATGCTTGTGGTCTGTGTGTGTACTTGTGGTCTAGGTATGTGTACAGGGGTGTGTGTGTGTTTGTGGTACGTGTGTTTGTGGTTCGTGTACGTGTGTGTACTTGTGTTACATGTATGTATGCATGCGCGCTTGTCGTCTGTGTATGTGTGTGTGCCTGTGGTTCGTGTATGTGTGTGTGCTTGTCTGTGTGTGCGCTTATGATTCGTGTATGTGTGTGCTTGTGGTACATGTATGTATGCGCGCTTGTCGTCTGTGTATGCGTGTGTGCTTGTGGTCTGTGTATGTGTGTGCTTGTGGTCTGTGTGCATGTGTATGTGGTTGTGGTTTGTGTCTGCTTATGGTCTGTGTGTGCACGCTTGTGGTCTGTGTGCGTGTGTATGTGCTTGTGGTTTGTGTATGCTTGTGTTCAGTGTATTTGTGTGCTTGTGGTCTGTGTACGTGTGTATGTGCTTGTGGTTTGTGTATGCTTGTGGTCTGTGTACGTGTGTATGTGCTTGTGGTTTTTTATGCTTGTGGTCTGTGTACGTGTGTATGTGCTTGTGGTCTGTGTATGTGTGTGTGTGCTTGTGGTCTGTGTAGTGTGTTGTGCTGTGGTTTGTGTGATGCCTGTGGTCTGTGTACGTGTGTATGTGCTTGTGGTTTTTTTGGCTTGTGGTCTGTGTACGTGTGTATGTGCTTGTGGTCTGTGATGTGTGTGTGTGCTTGTGGTCTGTGTACGTGTGTATGTGCTTGTGGTTTGTGTATGCTTGTGGTCTGTGTACGTGTGTATGTGCTTGTGGTTTGTGTATGTTGTGGTCTGTGTATGTGTGTTGTGCTTGTGGTCTGTGTATGTGTTGTGTCTTGTGGTCTGTGTACTGTGTATGTGCTTGTGGTCTGTGTATGTGTGTGTGTGCTTTGGTTGTGTCTGTGTATGTGTATGTGTGCTTGTGGTCTGTGTACGTGTGTATGTGCTTGTGGTTTGTGTATGCCTGTGGTCTGTGTACGTGTGTATGTGCTTGTGGTTTTTTATGCTTGTGGTCTGTGTACATGTGTATGTACTTGTGGTCTGTGTCATTGTATGTACTTGTGGTCTGTGTACATGTGTATGTGCTTGTGGTTTGTGTATGCTTGTGTTCAGTGTATGTGTGTGCTTGTGGTCTTGTGTATGTGCTTGTGGTTTGTGTATGCTTGTGGTCTGTGTATGTGCTTGTGGTTTGTGTATGTTGTGTCTGTGATGTGATTGTGGCTGTGTATGTGTGTGTGCTTGTGGTCTGTGTACGTGTGTATGTGCTTGTGGTTTGTGTATGTGTTGTGTGCTTGTGGTCTGTGTACAGGTGTGTGTTGAGGTAAATGTCCTTCATGATGGCAAATATAAAAAGAGTGTAATAAATGTGAACATGTAATTTTAGCACAGATCTGCCTTAATGGGGATATGTAAAAATACTAAAAATTCAAAGACAGGGCTTGTTGTCTAATTCTAGCTTGGGAGGGGGTCAAGAACCAAGCAATGACCCATGGCCATGAGTATGTCATTTGCACACTTACTCACATGCTGAAGAACTGCTCTTCCTAATTCTCTCAATGTTCAGTGGAATATCCAGCTCCGGCTTCACTGAGAGAAGCAGGAAGAGAAGCCAATTGGCACGAGACCGTAAGTATGAAAATGACATGTGATTGGTCATTTGATGACTGCTGGAGCTACAAGCAGAGTGAGTATATTACATGTTGTTAGAATTGGGCATGCTATTGGGCTGAATTTTATAATTAAAGGGAACCTGTCAGGTCATTTACGCCCCCAAACCTATAACTACCTGTCCCTACAGCTTCCAACTACATCCCTAATCATCCCTGTCTGATCTAAGTGTGAAGTGTAATGGTTGTAAAAACACTTTTTATAACTTACATTTCCCCCCATTGTGTAGCCCTGTGGGTGATGTGTGGGAGGTCTCTCTGGGTCCATGTGTCTCCTTGCTCCGTGTTGTCATGTCCCATTGGATGTGATCATTCAGAAGCGCAGTCCCGAGTTTCAAATCTGTGGGCGGCTCCTTCCTTGTATGGCACTGGTGCGTGGCGTTTCCGTCATGCGCGTTTTGTGGGATTATCGGGGTACTGGCCGGCTTCCGAATGCGCACTGCCCTGCTGACAGATTTTGTGAGCCAAAATAGGAGTGGGTGATAAATACAGAAGTGGTGCCCATGTTTTTATTATACTTCTCCTTTGATTGTTCCTGGTTTTGGCTACAAATACGGAGGTAAAAAACTCCCTGAATACTCAGTGTGTGAACTTGGCCTAAGAGACCTCTGATAATAGCTTTTGTTCAGTCCAGAGCTCCACTCGCTGAAAGTCCCATTACTGGGATAGAAATAAAAAGAAATGGGGCAGATTTATTTTTCGTTTCTAATGTTTAGTCCTGGTCGGCTTAGTACATAGCTAACACTTGTAGCTCTGTAACACTTCTTGGTTAAATCTGCACCCTTTTCTGTGCCTTATTTGGGTGCAGTTTGGCATAATTTGTGGCAGTTGAACTCGCACCACTTTTCTGCTAAGGCTAGCTTTACACCATGTTTTTTGGGATCCTGTTTTGTCCGTTTGGAAAAGGACAGAACAGGATCAGTTTTTTTTTTTCTCCCATGTAGCCCTATGGTGCCGGATTGGCCATAAATGGCCATCCAATTCTGCCAGTTCAGTCCTGGATTCGTTTCTGTCCTGTTTTTTTTCCCGACCCCAAAATTATAGACTGCTCCGATTTTGAGCTTTGGTGAAAAAAACAACGGACCAAACCGGACAGAAACGAATCCGGGGGCGATCCGGTACACTTAACATGGGAGTCTATGGGCTCCGGATCCGGGAAAAAACAGGATCGTTTCCCAGATCTGGTTTTAGTATACAGAGCATGCTTAGAACACTAAAACTGCTTTGTTCCCGTAGTTTCACTTTAGCAGTGTATCTGCATACACTGCGAAAGTGAAATTAAAGTGAGCAATGTGTTAAAAAAAAAAAAAAAATGGCCACCTCACTGCCGAGTGTCCCGTGATGCAAGGCATCCACGTCCGATGGCTGAAGGACCAGAATCAGCTGACCGGGCGGGGTGGCGACCTGATCAACTGATGCTGTCATGTGAGCGTTTTTTTTTTATTTTTAACACATTACATGCATTGCGAAAGGGAAAGAAAGCAGATACATTGCGAAAGTGAAAGTACAGCCTCACTTGCCTGTGCTTTGCAGGCTCGGGCTCCTCCCAGCTCTTTCTGTGTTCGTATCCCTCAAAAGCCCAGATCAGGACACAGAAATGGCATCCAGTGTTCACATTCGGGCCTGTCCGTTCCTGTCCATGTGGACCTGCAAAAAACAGGATCCCACGGACTGGAACAAACCGTGGTGTGCAGCCAACCGAAGCCATATCTCTTGTTGACTTAGAGACTCCAGAAGTGTTTTTTTTTGTTTTTTTTGTAACACCTTATGAATAGGTATAAACATTGATGTGACAGAGCTATATGTGCATGTAAATAGTTGGGAGGTGAAATCCCCTCATTCTGTTTAAGGTTTGTATTTTATTTTTGCGGCTATTTTAGTAGTCCTACTCTTTAGTTAAAGTATGTAAAGTTTTCCGTTTCATTATTTGTAGCCCCAGGGGCCAGATGTGTTTGGTAGGAGGCCGGTGTTTTTCTTTACTATCGTACATTTCTGTAAGGGTATTGTGTGCCATGCTGCGCTTCCCAGAGCCTTTTTTAAAGTGGTTGCTGTCACTGATTATGGTGGTTACTTTTCAATAGATTTGGGGTCAGGAGCCTTATTTTTAATGCAATGTGGTAAAGCCTCAGGATCAATGTAGTGTCATTCACATATATTTGTTTAGAGTGTTCCATTTTGTACATCGCTTGTGACAGCCATTGACCTAACCATTCAGCTTTTGTTTTCCTACAAGTGGTGAATGTGAGGCATTGAGAATGAATACATTAGTGTGCGTTTTCTTCCCTTGTATGGGGCTGATCGCCTGCTTGTCTCTGCTGACCTATCGCTATTGTGGTAAACATAGCATTCTGCTGACTACCGGTCTTCAATGTTTCGGCTGTTCACAGTTTGCTGTAGTGCGTGTGATCTGTTCTATCTGACTATCCTGCTCGCGTTAGACATCGGAATAAACATTATTTTTTCTTCAAATGGAAATGGCAAAAGCTTAATGCAGTGAAGATTAAGGTATCCTTTCTTCAGGGGAATATCTGCTTCCCCTGAGGAATTGTTAACGTTGCAATATTGCACATTTTGGTGTGCTCTTGACTCTCCTGGCTTTTTTTGTTAGTGCATCATGCACTTTTATTCAGCAACATCATAGCTTTTAAATGTAATGGACCACATTATCTAATAGGACAAGTACCCATCAAATGCATTTTTGCGCTAATGCACTTTATCTGACATATTTCTCTATTTAAAGATCCTGAATAGCCTTATAATCTGAGTTTGCAATACACTGAAAGCAAGCTACCTACCTTTCCTCATCCTTTTAACGAGCGCCTTAGAATTTACCATACATTAATAGGTTTTGGAAGATGAGAAAAATGCGGAAGAAACTTATTTTTGTATGCGGTTACTTTAAAGAGTATTCTCTAGTGACCCATATATTTCGGGCCTGTTTCTTGTCATGCCTCCCCCAATAGTTCTGTTGAACAATGACCTATTGTGAATCATAAGAGAGCAGGAAATAGAGATGGCATTTGTTTGTGATCTTTATTTCGAGCGGTGTTTGCATTGACCAAACTATAATTCTGACCATTTCACAAAGGTGCTCACCCAGCTTTCATAAGAGTGTTCGTGATAATGTTTGCAGTCCATGGGCTCCTCTGTGGCTTTGAGGCAACTTAAAGAACACGTGGGTTAGCAGTCCAGCACATCCGTAAAATGCTAATTTTATTATAGCTCAATCCATTAAAAACTAAAACACAGAGCCATTGATTGATATAAAGAAAATGCTGCCAACTCATTTTAAACTACAATAGTTCTTTGTTCAAACAGGACACATGGTGTTAGTTCTTGTACATAATTTGCACTATGTATCACATTTTATTAGATTGATCTATAATGTCACAAAGACTGTCAGAACCTGCAGCTCTCTGGTGCTCCCTTATCCTGCTGGACAAACCCGGTATTACCAGGGGATAAGAAAGGAGCCCAGCTGCTCGTAATTTATGTCATATACTGCGGCACGTGACGTGGCAGAATGTATATATACCACCAGTTCCTACTAGGAACATATATATATACCTCGATCCAGTCACCCTCAGGCCCACAATATCATATAAATACAAAAACGTTATGCTGCCACCACCGATCTCTTTCAGGTGGATCGGTCACCTGTCTGGTAACAGGAATTTGCGGGGTTGCATGTCAGCTTGTCGTAGAACAAGAAAAACAAAACTAAGTAAATTGATAACGTTTACTCCAGAAAGTTGGCAGTGTTTACAAAAAGATATACAAGATATTACAAAAGAGAGAAATTACAGATATGCATAAGATAGAAAGGAATTAAAGTAAGAAAGACTAAAACCTGTTCTGCACGGTGGAGCTTCAGTGGTGGAAGGCACCCCGGCGATGGGTTAGGATTCTGGCCTCGTACCATAGGGGTGCTGCTACGTCCTTCATTTAGCTGGAATGAAGCCAAAATGGACGCTTTGGTTTTAAGTAATGATGCAGAAACTGGGACACCCCCACGTTGCTTACCTCACACAGGAGCTTGGTTTTGTGGAACCACCCAACTGCACAAGACTTAAAAATTTTTCATGTTTCATATTTCCAGATGGGAGGCTCACACATCCAAAATATGAACACCACATTTACCTTCACTTAATTACATTAAGATGGTTATCAAATATGACATATTTATGATGTTCAGAAAGTCAAAACCCATTTCCTAGGTTTCTGATGTTTTCACACGGATCTCTAAGCGGTACCATAGGATCGGCAAAATGTAAGTAATTGATCAAATTACACTGGGGAACACAATTTTTTAGGAGTTAGGTCTGACAACAGTTCTTAATTAATTTTTGGATACTGAATCCAGAAATGATCTCAGTTTTTCTCTATCACGTCAAGTTTTTGAACTATAGGATTTTTGTCTTCTCAAAAATATGTAAACTACTGTACCTAAAAGTGTTTTTTTTTTTTTTTTTTTTTTAAATAGTACAAATATGAACAAAAAATGAAATATATAAGAAATAGGCATGACAAATATGTTTTTTAACACTATCATGTTTTTTACAGCTCTATATGAGTTGAATTGTAATCAGATAACAAGTCTTATTGCAGATATCAGTGCAATTGTGCTTCTCTGGCAGGTAAGTTGTGGAGGAAAAAGTTGACGTGCTAGAAAAAAACTGACTACATTTTTGGAATCAGCATGCCAATTTTAGTATAAATCAGCTCAAAAACCTAACTCAACAGAAAATGTTTTTCAAATTGTTCCCCAGTGTTATTTATGTGAGTGTGGCATGAACGGGTCTTATTAAATTTAACATGAACACAACTACGTTTTAAGACAAAGAACCTTGGAAGGAAAAGACAAAGGTTTTAGCTTCGCTTCAGGTATTTATGACTCTGCCGACCATAAATACCGGATAGAGGAGGGGAAGAGAAAGAGGGAGAGAGGGGGTTGCCGGTAGAATCTGATCTACAGAAACCCATAATGAGGAAAGTTTTATGTCAGTTTTGGCTGACTTTTCCAACATCTTAAAATAATGAGAACATTTCATACTTTCATGACAATGAAGTTGACATTTTTTGATTGGCTGGACTGCTGACCCATGTGTTTTTTAGAAGTATGACTTATCACATTAGTTCACCCTGTCCAGGTATTATGATGCAGTACACAGATTGAGACCACAGGCTGGCTTCTTGGTGAAAATTATCTGGTAGAAGGATATTCAGCAACTGCAATGAAAAGAACTATAAAAATATTGTTTATTAGTAACTTTTAAGATTTCAAAGGGAAAAAAAATCAAAAGAAACACATTAGTCCTGAAAAGAAACACACTAGGCCTGTGTCATGCACTCCACAACTACCGAGGATGCGGCGATGTGAATCTTCCAAGATAGAATGTGGACCCATTGAACCACAGGGGGAATTTGGGCCTACCCAGACCAGGGCAGGGCAGTGACCAGGGTCCGTTGCAGCTGAGTAAGTGGGCAAGTTGGTAAAATCAGGATTAGAAGATACCACATGAATTCAGGTAAAGTACATTTACTGACACAAGATACACAGTACAAGGTAAGAGACGACGATAGACAGTTCCAGGCTCCCGATTATGGATATCCGGTATGGATAACATGTCAAGTTGGCAGAAATCAGACAAAGGCATGGCAGGAAAGGTCATTTCAGGTTGGTGCAGTCCAGGATCATCTGGCAAGGGTATATCAGAAGAAGGACCTCTGACAAAGACCTCAGGCGTAGCACTGGCACAGCAAGAGAATAACAGACACCGACCTCAGGAAGACATCATCACTGGATGGACACCAAGAACCAGGCTGGACATTGGGACAAAGGCAAGACGTCAGAACACAGGCTAGTCCTTGACAGGACAGGTCCAGAAACAAATAGGTCATCTTAGGACTTGGGCTTGTCTAATCCAGGAAACTCACGCAGCGTTGGCACTGGAATAGAAGGCGGTACTGTAGTACAAGGCTGGAGACTTCCAGAAACATGGGCAGGATCCATTCTGGAATACAATGCGGGAGACTTCCAAGAACATGGGCAGAACTGACTCTGGAACACAAGCTGGACTACCAGGAACCTTGGCAGGACAACTGGACACCAGACATCAGACATGACTCCAGGCGGAGGACATCTTGATAGAGACAGGACATCTGGGCACTGGACTTCAGACACATATCCAGTCAGAGGACATCTGTACTCGGGCTGGTCCTCTGGATATCGGATACCAAGACATTGGACATGGCTTCAGGCACCAGGCAGCAGTCATCAGATACCAGATATCGTCATGGCACCAGGAGGCAGTCATCAGATACCACACATCGGTATGGCTCCAGGCAGCAGTCATCAGATACAGGACATCAGACAAGGCTTCAGACACCAGCCAGCGGTCATCAGACTCCGGACATCAGACACAGCTCCAGGATCCAGACAGAGGTCATCAGACTCGGGACATTGAACACTAACTGGATTGGACCTAAGCAAGATGGTGGAGGCACAGCAGCAGCGGACTGGAAATGGATGACATAGGCGTTAAAGGAGTGGACCGATGCTAAGCAGTACAAGCACATCAAAATAGTTCAAGCAGAGCAGACACAGGCTGGAGCTGAGTGACATAGACTCCACAGGCGTGGGCCAGAGCTGAGTGGTGCGAACACAGCAGGAGTACACGTACAGAAGGAACACCAAAGTCCAAGTTCCAGAGACAAACTCAGATATACTCAGGATACAAACTCAAGGACTTCAGGTACAAAGACATCAGGGACTAGATATAGCAGGATTCCATATACAAGGAAAGGAGGCTGGTACCAGGGAAGACACATGAGAAGGACAGGTCCAGGGTCAAAGACGGGAACAAAGACACTTAGCAACCACAATACTGATTACATGCAGCATTGGAGCTGATTACAGGCTGATCAGGAGCAGCAGGCTGGACCTCCTTACATGACTAGGCTTGCTAACCCAATTCAAAAGTCTGGTGATGCCCAACAGAGAAGAGGAACTTTAAATAGGAGATGCCCCACAGCAATAGGCTGGGGACACCAATTCGAAGTGCACACACCACCCCTGTAAAAGTGGAGAAAGTGTGGCCACATGCACCCCAGGCACAGCATACACAGCATAGGGACTGATTCTTAGGGCACCTGGCAGCGGCTGTAAGCCTGGCACATGTGGAAAGTCGTGGCTCAACAGAGGACCTTACAAGCCGTGGATGGCTCCGCATCAAGGTACCTTTACACGCCGCCACTGTGGCTAGCAACAGGTATCCACCGCACGTGCACGCGCACGTTTTTAACGGTGGATACCGATCGCTAATGCCGCATATACACGCCGCCATTGTGTTGTCCACTGAAGGTATCTGTGTTCCCTGGAAGTGTCGACAGATCCTGCGGCTTACTTCCTGTTGAATTCCTTCGCTACTTCACACGCCGCTACCACAAAGGAATATGGGCGTACATATTTTGTGCCGTAAGTACATAGGCGTGACAGAGTTGTGTATTCCGTGAAGCACAAGCGTTGATTGGACAACGCAATAGCGTCATGATTGGCCAGCCTGCGCAGGAAGGCTGGCTAATACATGACGCCTTTGCAATTGTGGACTGTGAATGGACAGCTCTTTAAATATGGCGCAGGGACTGTACACGTGGATAGTCATGTAACAGAGGACCTAACACATGGATAACAACAGTAACCTAGCTGGATAGGGAGAAGGAGCATAGGGACAGAGCACAAGCATGCACAGTAATGCCGGTGAAACAAGGGACAAACAGGCCTGTATTACAATCTGAAAGAGACACACTTGGCCTACAGGAAATACACTAGGCCTGAAAAGAAACACATTAGGCCTACAGGTTGTGAGTACTAAGGCTCATAATCATGATTAGGACTATTTAAGGTTGTACAGTAAAAATTTTGCAGGCACCTGTCATACTTTAAGGAAGAAGGTAAGAGTGCATACAGTAGTCTCAATGAGAAAGACTGTACAAACATTATTAACTATTAAAATATCAATGGCAAAAAATAAACACACATGGCCTGGGTGTTTCGCCACTAAGGCTTTTAATCATGATATCAGTCTTTACCAGTCCTTTACAGCTTTTGTCCTAATCATATCCAGTCATTACTGGTTTCTTATGACCCTTGGTAGTCTCATTCCAAGACATTGTAACGGGCAGGTAAAGTCACAGTTGTGACCCACCTCACCCAGTGCCTCTCTGAGCAAGCGTTTCCTGCTATTTCTGATGTAATGAAATGGAATACTGGACCCAGAGGGAACCAGATAATCATTGGAGGTATCTCCTTCATGGCTGCTGGAGAAAACACTCGTGAGGTGAAGTATAAATCTGTAAATTCTGTTGGTTCTACCATAATCAGACCTATATAAATGAGGGATTACGTTTAGATTCATACTGTATTTCTCTCAATAGGTATTACCAGTCCACAGTTCTGCATCGATAACTAGAACATTTTTTGGACCTCATCTACGGAGCTAAGCAGCCCATTGGAACCTGCTGTTGTTTTAGATTAAGACTTTTTGTTCAACAAACATTAAAGAGGACCTGTCACCCCCCTCCTGGAATTCAATCTAATAGGAGCACTGAATGCAGCATGTATGCTGCATTCAGGTAAGGGGACCCCCGTGTGTGTGATGTTTGTACCCCTAAATACAGCCCTGTGAAAATGTATAGTAAAAAGTCAGGAGGGCATTACCAGCATCAGGAGTCATCTCGCTTCCCGGGGGCTATTCCTGCCCCCTGCGTCTCTGTTCCTCTCTCACCTCGCCACCTCCTTGTTCCCGCCCTGCTCCATGTATAACGCAGAGCAGGGCAGAAACAAGTGCTGACGTTGGGGCGGGAGTCGGGACAGGAGTGTGAGGCAAACACTGGCAAGACCTTGCTCTGTGCCTGTGTGAAGGAGCACAAGGAGGCGCAGGCGCAGAACGAGGATGCCTCACAGCATCAAGGAGGCGGAGGAGAGGGAGCAGGGAGGAACAGAGATGCAGGGGGCAGGAATAGCCCCCGGGAAGGAGCTGACTCCTGATGTTGGTAATGCCCTCCTGACTTTTACTATATGTTTTCACAGGACTGTATTTAGGGGTACAAACATCACACACACATGGGGGACCCCTTGCCTGAATGCAGTATACATGCTGCTTTCAGTGCTACTATTAGATTGAATTCCAGGTGCGGGGTGACAGGTCCTCTTTAAGGATTTCTACATACATATCCTTCGTCATGCATATTATTAAGGTCTTACTGTATTTAAATTATTTACCATGAAATAATTCCTGCCTAAAATGCTCTTTAAAATCTGCACACAGTGCATTAGTCCTGGTACATAATCGAAGATGTATTACATTAATGTATTTATTGGATACCTTCTCAGAAAATATATTTATTATCTCTAGGCTCAGACCCCTGAAAAATCTCTTCCCAAGAGGGGAAACGCGTGTGGTCATTTAGTTGGGACATTGTATTTCCTTTTTATATTACGTAGGACTATATATTTACCATTGACATATTCATCTACAACTCTGGCAAAAATTAAGAGACCACTGCACAGTTTTCTAAAAATCACCATCTCTACATGTCTTGACAGCCATTCCATTCCAGTGTCAGTTGAATTCCAACCAAAGTGCACCTCATTATACTTAATGTACTTCTCATTAGGTGATCACCTGAATCAAATCTTACTTAAAGAGGGAAAATATAAAAAACTGCTGTGGTCTTCACAATCCTTTTGCAATAGGAGTAGCTGGATGGCAAAACAAGTGCTAGGAATAGCCCAAAACGACTTTGAATGAAAAAATAACTTTTAACCATACCAAAGAAGTTGAAAAGAAAAGTCTTGAGTGAGGAAAAAAAGGGTTTAATTCTGGCTTTACTAGCAGAGGGATACAGTGAGCGTTGTGTTGCCTCCATCCTTAAAATTTCAAAGACGGCAGTCCATTACAACAAGGTGAAGCAGCAGACATTGAGGACAACAAAGCTACAGACCGGCAGAGGGCGAAAGCGACTCCACTGACTGGGATGACCATCATCTTATTCGAATGTCACTCAGCAACCACAGGATGACATCAAGTGACCTACAAAAGGAATGGCAAAGGCAGCTGGGGTGAAGTGCACAGCAAGAACACTTTGTAACAGGCTCATAGAGGCAGGGCTTAAGTCATGTAAAGCTAGAAAAAAGCCTTTAATCAATGAGAAGCAAAGGAGAGCCAGACTGAAGTTTGCCAAAGACCATAAGGATTGAACCATATAGGACTGGAGTAAGGTAATCTTCTCTGATGAGTCTAATTTTTATCTTTGCCCAACACCTGGTCATCTAATGGTTAGACGGAGACCTTGAGAGGTGTATAAGCCACAGAGTCTTGCATCCACTGTGAAATTTGGTGGAGGATCGGTGATGATCTGGGGATGCTTCAGCAAGGCTGGAATTGGCAAGTTAATCTTGGCGAAGGACGTATGAATCAAGCCGCATACAAGGTTATCCTTGAAAAACACTTGCCTCCTTCTGCTCAGGCAATGTTCCCCAACTCTGAGGACTGTTTTTTTCCAGCAGGACAATGCCCCATTCCACACAGCTAGGACATCAATGTGTGGATGAAGGAGCACCACATCAAGATCCTGTCATGGCCAGCCCAATCTCCTGACCTGAACCCCATTGAAAACCTCTGAAATGTAATCAAGAGGAAGATGGAGAGTCACGAGCCATCAAACGAAGAAGAACTGCTTACTTTTTTGTGCCAGGAGTGGCATAAGATCACCCAAAAGCAGTGTGAAAGACTGGTGGAAAGCATGCCAAGATGCATGAAATGTGTGTTTAAAAATCATGGTTATTCCCCCAAATATTGATTTCTGAACTGTTCCTCAGTTAAAACATTAGTATTGTTTCTAAATGAATGTGAACTTGTTTTCTTTGCATTATTTGAGGTCTGAAAGCACTGTTTCTTTATTATTTTGATGATTTCTCATTTGCTGAAAATAAATGCAAAATCTTTAGCTTTGCATTTCGGAGTCCTATTGTCCGTAGTTTATATAATAAAAGAACAATGTATATTTTACTCAAAAATATTCTTATAAAGAGAAAAATCAATTAAACTGAAAATTTTGCAGTGGCCTCTTCATTTTTGCCAGAGCTGTATATGTAGTGTTATTTCCTCTTTGGGTGCTTTCTGGTTTTCATCACTACCTGCCTTACACTTATCAATTTCCCTGCACTGTTTAGTCTATGTTTTATCCCATGATTGTCTAGGGTTACATAGGGCCGGCCAGCAGAGTCAGCCATCATGGAGAAAAGGGCACCACTGGTGTGGGACTCTAGGGTGCCACCCCTGCTGTTAGGCAGTTATCTAACTAGGCAGCATGTGACTGGTAGAATTATTTGGACTGTTCTTTGTAGTTTTTATAAGTGTGTTGGGTTGGTGCTCACCATGCACCATTTTTAACAAGTTGTAATAAAATTAATTAATATTTGGTTTGTTGATACACTAAGTCTGAGCATAGTAACAAGACAATGTATCACTTGTGACATGAAACGGTCTTCTATAACCTTACTGTTGCATAGTTTGGCTGTTCCTCACCCTGTTTTAAGCCTGCTACATAGGTTCCTTTTAAATGAATCAGAAACATCTAACAGCTTCCCCTAGCACCCTAATTCATCACCTTGTATTTATTGCTAAAATTGTATCCTTTCTAACAAATTAATTTTATTGATAAATACGAAAAATCCATTATATAGCTGTGGTGGTAATTAGGGTGCCTTCACACTTGCGTTTGTGTCTGCATGCGTATGGCATGCAGACACAAACGCAGTGCAACGCAGCCCCTACTGATGTGAACACAGTGAAGAATCTCCGCATGCGTTCACATTAGTATGCACCCCAGCCAGCGAATCAGCTGTCTCGGGTGCGGCCGGGAGGAGGAGATCAGCGGCAGAGATCTCCTCCTCCCGGCCACACCTGATCTCCCGCCGGTGTCACTGCGGGAGATTTGAAGATACAGCTGATCTGACAGCTGTTTAAATCTCCCACGCCGACACCGAATAGAGCGATATCGGTGCCGGAGATATGAAACAGCTGATCGCTCCTTCAAATCTCCCACGCCGACCTCACCTACTCGGTGTTGGCACGGGAGATTTAAACAGCTGTCAGATCAGCTGTTTCTCCCCGCCGACACCGGCGGGAGAGCAGCGGCGGCTGTAGCTGATCTCCCGGTAGCCACCGCTGATCACCGGCGGCCACCGGGAGAGATTTCAATGAGATCCGCAGCATTCTCCGGCGCTGTCATGCGGAGGATACTGTGGATCCATTGAGATCCATGCATTCTTTGTGTGCTTGCAGATAAAACAAGCGCCCCCGAACGCACAAAAAATGCAACTTGCTGCGTCCAGAGTGCGCTCGGAGGATGCACAAATTGTGCGCATCCGAAAGCAAACGCAGCCAAACGCAGGCACATATGTTCCCATGTTAAACATAGGAACGCATGTGCGCAAGCGTTTAGCTGCGTTCAGTGCGCTGCGTTCCATACGCAAGTGTGAAGGCACCCTTAGTGGTTGACCAGGCAGGGGGGGGCCATGTTTTTAACAAAATAATCACTGTAATCATTAGAAGTGAGAAACTTACTTTGCAACACCAGCATCACTGCTGTCTCTTGCATTATCAGGGAGACAGCTGTGTACAGTGACATGCTAGCTCCATCGGCACACTCTGCTTGCCCAAGGAGGCAGTGGTGACCTAGTACACAGTTCACCAGGAGATTTGCAAAGCTGGCAATACTGGATGTTACTTATGTCCCCATGGATGTGAAATCATTAGTGGGATGACTAAACTGGGGAAAACATCACCTCCAACTAATCACCATATTGTCATTATAGAAGAAGTTAGTAAGACAAAAAAATGGGCTTATTGGAAGGGTATAAAGGTAGAATTAAATATATGCTGGAAGTTTGAAGGGCCTGGTGAAGGCAGGGTCCCTTTTCAGGACTTATAAAAGACTTAGTTTTTAGGTCCATAGTAAAAAACAAAGCTGTACCCAAAGGCAAGGATATCCAGCGAGCAGAGAGGAGAGAATCCGAGGCATATTGTCAAAAAAGCTTTATGTATTAAGGCAGAGTTATAAGGGGATGGAAGCTATTTGTAGTGGGCAGGGCTATAAATGAGGCAGAACTATGAAGGGGTAGTGCTATATGGGAAGAGTGGAGCTATGAAGGGGATGGAGCTATGTGGAGGGGGTGGTGCTGTATGGGAAGGGTGGAGCTATGAAGGGGATGGAGCTATGTGGAGGGGGTGGTGCTGTATGGGAAGGGTGGAGCTATGAAGGGGATGGAGCTATGTGGAGTGGGCATGGCTATAAAGGAGGCAGAGCTATGAAGAGGGGTAGGTGTATGTGGAGGAGTGGTGCTATGTGGGGAGGGCAGAGCTATGAAGGGGTGTAGCTATGAGGGGCAGGGCTATGATACATACATATACTCACCTTTATATATTAGATCGATCTATTTACCAAAAAGCAGTGGCAGGTCCATATGGGCTGAATGAGCTCCTCATTTTTTTACATTTTGGAGTGCGGCCTCTGCTTTTTGGTAATGTTGTGGGACTAGTGGGTAACTAGTTTTTGGAGAGCTTTTCACTAATTTTTCATTAGTTGCAGTGCTGTTTCTTTTTTATTTTATATATTATATATCAATTTTTGGGGGAATTTTAAGACTCATTTCCCACACACCCCACACAGTGGTGGGGAAAATGGGTGTCTTCTAATCTGACAGTAGTTTTGGAGGGGGAGTGGTGGTGGTGTTGCGGGGTGACTGGGCGGGGATGCTCCAGTACCAGTGATGCAATGCTATTGGATGGGGCAAAGGAGGAAGGGCATGACATGGTGACGTGGTTCTCGGTGCTTTGCTTTCTCAGCAGTGACGTGATGTAAGAGGATTGTGGTGGTGGTGCATCCCCACATTGAGATCTCAGGCACCCATGATCTCAATCTACGCACGTGCTGCCTCTAATGTGATGGACTTCAGGAAAATGGCTACGGAGGCGAAATTTCCACAGCCATTTTTCTTAAGTCCGTCATGTCATTGGTGGGAGATCAATGACGCCCAAACCACTCTGCAATGACATCCCCTCCCTCCATACCCTGGCCTTTGGCATTGGTTCACTGGTACAAAAATTTCCATATGACCCATAAACACAGTAAGTGCGTGTGGTACCACCACCTATCTGTGTAACAGCTCAAAGCATATATTTAAATTAAGGAGGACAAGAGCGGATCATGTGCAATGATATATTTATTTCCACCAACTGGTTAAAGGGCTGTGGAATAAGTTGTTTCTATGAAGCAGATGGTGCAGGGACAATCTCCCCTACTCCACAGTAATGTATAATACAATAAACACAAAACGGCAGCAAATCACAGTATTGTATGGAATGCCATAGGTTCATAATATAAGTCACCAAAATGAAAGATGACACACATTGTTTACAGTGAAATATTATGCCACGATTGGCCTAACATAGATCTCTTATCAAAATGCAAACAAAACTGTGCCTATCAACAGGTACAGTGCAAACCCAAAACTGCCTGCTGCCTAAGTGCAGTAAGTCCTAAATAGGGAATCAATGCATACCACTGTGGTAGAAAGGGGTAGATCGCCCCTGATGGATGGATCCCCCGGGTCCGGACCCCAACGTACGTTTCAATGTGCAGTAACAACGATCTTCATCAGGGGTAGTGTGCCCAACGCTCCCGCCAGTTTAAATAGCTGAAATTACAGCTGCAGCTACTTGTGCCCGCATCTCCACATGCGTCCGGAGGCTTCCGGGACGCGCCGTCCCGCCGGAAGTACGTCAGCGTCACCGCCTGATGACGCGCACGTCCGGGAAGCCAAGTCGCGTTGCTATGGCTCCCGAGCATGCGCGTCACGGTATTAGACGTCGCGTTCCCCGGCTAGGATAAGGAGAGCAGGGGTTCTAACAGGCCGAGGAGGAAAGACTAATTCCATACTTATTTAACCCTTACACTACCCGAATGTCCCCACTACTATAAACAGGAATGCCCATTACCTAATAATCAGCATTATGCAATAGAAGTTCTATATTTGACAGTAAATGTATAATAACACATCAATAGTAGGCAATGATGGAATTCTCTGAGGTCGTGATGATGCTATGCAGGACAGAAAATTCTGGCAGGAGGATGGAATAGACTTGACCGCAGAAGAGAAAGGCACTGAAAAAAACTGTAAACAATAAAAAGGCAAATTAGAAAATAAACAGTGAGATGCCAAAACAGAGACATCAAAGAGGATGGTCATCACAGAAATGGGGCAAAACTGAGGGACTCATTCAAGCCCCTGGGAACCATTGTCCCCAGGGTCATGATCCATCTTGTTTCGTGTTGGGCCAAGATCTTTTTTGCATTCCCCGCCCGGATGCCCACGTGTATGACATCGATCCCCCTAATTTTCAGGGAGACCGGGTCACACCCGTGGTGCAGTCGGAAATGACGGGGCAACGTTTTCAAAGTTGTAAGATCCTGAACTCTCTCCGCCGCAGCAATCTCGTTTACGTGCTCCCTCACCCGCCTTCTTAGTTCTCTGGATGTGAGTCCAACATAAATCAATCCGCACCCGCATGTGGCATAATATACCACATAACGGGTACTGCAATTGATGTATGATCGGATCTCATAAGTCTTTGTACCATCAGAAGACGAGAAAGTTCGCTCGCGAACGACGTTGCTGCAGGCAAGACAGTGCCCACATTGGAAACATCCTTTCAAAGGTTTACTCGACCCAAAGAGAGGTGGTATATAGGGCACATAATGACTCTTTACAAGCATATTACGCAGATTAGGTGCTCTGCGTGGTGTCATCTGAGGATAATCCAACAATGAGTTCCTTAAATATGGATCAGATAGGAGGACGGGCCAATGGCGCTGCATTATAGACCGCATTGTTCCCCAGTGCTGATTATATGTAGAGATGTATCTCGTAGCGTCACATTGTGTACCCCGGACAGCACGCCCCGTGCAGAGTAGATCAGCCCTGTTCGTGTTCTTCGCTCTGAGATACGCTTTCTTGATGCTGCGGTTGCTGTAACCCCTTTCACGGAAACGTCTTTTAAGATCGTCAGCCTGCTCCTCAAACAAAGTATCGGAGGAGCAGATGCGTCTAATCCGCAGAAATTGACCGATAGGAATCGTCCGAATAGTGGGAGCATCATGGGCAGATGTAGCATATAAAAGGGCATTAACTGCTGTGGGTTTTCTAAAAACATCAGTTGAAATTATTCGATCCAGTCCCACTTCTATCATAATATCCAAGAATTCCACCCTGAGCGGGTGACATTTATATGTAAAACGGATATTAAACGGGTTAATACCCAATCTGCCCATGAAATAGTCAAGCTGCTCCGCATTGCCCTTCCACAAAAAGAATAAATCATCAATGTAGCGGTACCAGCACTGCACATGGGTGCAGTCCGCAGCACCCCTACCGCCAAAAAGCCACCTCTCCCAGAATCCCAGGAAAAGGTTGGCGTATGAGGGTGCGTAGGCCGCACCCATGGCAGTGCCCCGCATCTGTAAATAAAAAACATCTTTGAATACAAAAAAGTTGTGGGTCAGGGCAAAGCGGAGCAGCTCGAGTATTAATTCCCTCAACGGGGGATCCCTACCGGTCTCATTCAGGTAAAATCGTACCGCTTCCAGACCATCATCATGGCGGATGCATGTGTATAGGGACTCAATATCAGCTGTAACCAGTAAAACATCGGATTCCACATGGATACCATCAACCCGCGCCAGGACGTCCGTCGTGTCCCGGACATAGGAGGGAAGTGTCTCAACCATAGGTTTTAAGTAATAATCAATAAATTTGCATAATGGTTCACATATCCCTCCTATGCCGGCCACTATAGGACGTCCGGGCGGGGTCAAGGGATCCTTGTGTATCTTAGGTAAAAGATAAAAGGTCGCAATTTTAGGGTAACGAACAGTCAAACCTTCAACTACTTGTTTGCTGATGACTCCCCGCTCACATGCATCCGCCAGGATGGACTGTATCTGTTCCGTGAAAGAGGCCACAGGATTTGAATCGAGCCTCAAGTATGTTTCGCGATCTCTTAATTGGCGTAAGGCCTCCCTTTCGTACTTATCAGTAGGCCAAATCACGATGTTTCCCCCCTTGTCCGCGGGCTTCACAACGATCTCCTTTAAACTTTCCAACTGTCTCAAAGCTGTCCTCTGTACACTAGTCAAGTTATCACGAGATCTAGTGGATGACAGCTGTCGGAAATCATCAATAACCAATTTTGTGAAGATATCAATTGCAGGACACGTGGACAAAGGGGGAAACCTGGTAGATCTGGGTCTGACATTGGGAGGGAACTCACCTGCTGGAGTCGAAGTTTCTCCAACGGCAAGATCTTCCAAATTTTCCAGGGCCTCCACTTCACACGGGGACACACTATCCGGGGCGGACAGTTTCTTATTGTACAACTTCCTAAAAACCAGCTTCCGTGAGAACAAGTATAAGTCTTTTACAGCTGTAAAGAGATGGAATGGATTAGATGGCGAGAAGGAAAGGCCTCTAGTCAATACATCTATCTGAACCTCTGATAGAACGATTTTAGAGAGGTCAATTACCTGTGGTGATTTATCAGATTTTTTAGAGGAGGATTGTGCTGTGATTTTTAAAGGCGCCACCCTAGATCTAAATCGAGTGACCACGCCGATGCTTGATAGATCTGAGTCTGACTCATCTGTCCCAGATGGAGTCTCTTCCCCACCGGTATCTTTTGGGGGTACTTGTCCTCCTGATGGTTTCCGGGGACGAGGATTCGGACGCGGTCTAGGGCGTCCCTTCCTCTCATTTTTCCACTTATAGACCCGATTCATCTTAACATCGGTGAGATCACGCTGAAATTTCTTAAGCTTGTAAGCTTTCACTTCTTTCTCCAGCTTCGCCAGTTCACCCTCAACCTCCTCATTAAATTTAGAATAAGCCTCACCCGGTAAAAGGTCCTTAATCCTCACCGCCAAACTCTCCATTTCAGTTTCCATCTCACTAAGTGACTCGGTATTAAGCTCACAAAGCAATGTTAGAAATCCACATGAGCACTCATTAGCCACATCCTCCCATCTCTCCCGAAAGGACTCATTGAGAATTGGAAAAGAAGGAAAAACTTGAATCCTTAAACCACGAGGTATAAGATCCTTCTCTATATACTTGCAAAGAAAGGCCCTATTCCACCAAACTTTAGTCCTCTTTTTAAGGAGTTCCTTGTAAGACCTCGTCAGCTCCAGAACCGTGTCACCCTCCCCTACATCCACCGGTACACCATCCACTCCATCCACAGCCAGATCGAGCTGCGACTGCCAAGCATCATCACGAGCCCGGAAATCCATTGCACTCCACGGAGAACCTGTGGAAACCACAGTTAAAATTATTACAAAAATTTCCATATGACCCATAAACACAGTAAGTGCGTGTGGTACCACCACCTATCTGTGTAACAGCTCAAAGCATATATTTAAATTAAGGAGGACAAGAGCGGATCATGTGCAATGATATATTTATTTCCACCAACTGTGCCTATCAACAGGTACAGTGCAAACCCAAAACTGCCTGCTGCCTAAGTGCAGTAAGTCCTAAATAGGGAATCAATGCATACCAATGTGGTAGGGAATCAATGCATACCTGTTGATAGGCACAGTTTTGTTTGCATTTTGATAAGAGATCTATGTTAGGCCAATCGTGGCATAATATTTCACTGTAAACAATGTGTGTCATCTTTCATTTTGGTGACTTATATTATGAACCTATGGCATTCCATACAATACTGTGATTTGCTGCCGTTTTGTGTTTATTGTATTATGCATTACTGTGGAGTAGGGGAGATTGTCCCTGCACCATCTGCTTCATAGAAACAACTTATTCCACAGCCCTTTAACCAGTTGGTGGAAATAAATATATCATTGCACATGATCCGCTCTTGTCCTCCTTAATTTAAATTGGTTCACTGGTCCAGCAGCGTTACTGCCTCCTGTGACCCCCCACTGCACAATTGCTGCCGCTGGCCACATATGGTGGGGTCCATGTACTAGCAGGAGAGTCTATGTACTACAAAGGGAGCCATATATGTCAGGCTGGGGGCCATGTACCAGGGAGGTGGCCAGATGTATTGTACCAGAATAGTGGCTGTGTACCATTATATGGATCATACATACCAAGATGGTGGCATATATGAGGTTGGGGGATCATATATACAGCACCATCACATCCGCTGGGAAGTCAATGGCACCTGAATTGCTCCTTCCTGATACTCGTTCCTCCATGCCGCAGTATCACTGGCCCTGTCTCCTGTGAGTTTATATACAGATTGTAAAGCGCCCGTCACACACAATGATATCGGTAACAATATCGTTGCAACATTACCGGTTTGGTGACGTTGCAGCGATGTCTAAACGACATCGTTGCGTGTGACAACGATCAACGATGAGTTGTTGGTTGTTGATCGCAGGTTTATGAACCAGTTAATAAATCTAACGTTGGTCGCCTGCTGAACGCACAGCATCGCTGTGTGTAACAGCGGGAGACCAACGATCAGCAAGTTCCCAGCGCCGCACAGCAACGCTGGGAGCTGGTATCCAAGGTAAACTGCGGGTAACTAAGCGCCGCCCTCTGCTTAGTTACCCGCTGTTTACCTTAGATACCAGCACTGGTGAGTCTGCCTGTGTGATGGCTCACCAGCGATCAGCCTGCAATGTCCCAGTGATCCCGAACATTGCTGGGATCGCTGGGACATTAAAGCGTGTAACCCGGGCTTAAGATTGACATGCTCATTATAAGACAGCCCCATTTAACACTAAAATTGATGTTTTTTTTATCTTTACCTTGTCTAAATTTGGGGATGGGTTTTATAAACTGGTGCATCCTGTGAAGCGAAAAATATGGTGTGTGTATACCGTACGTATATAATACCGTATATACTCGCATATAAGCCGAGTTTTTCAGCCCAAAATTTGGGCTGAAAAGTCCCCCCTCGGCTTATACGCGAGTATACAGTATATACAGCAGCAGCCCCGGAGGTATACAGGCCCCCCATCAAGCTCCAGGGCCACCCTCCTTGCGCGTCAGCCTGTAAAGTAAAATCATACTTATCAGTGTCCTGTCGCGCTGTCCCGCCGCTTGCCGACACATGATCCCGGGCTTCATTCCGCGTCTTCCGTGTTCCTGTGGTCGCGGGCAATGACGTCATTGCCCGCGACCACAGGAAGCCGGAAGATGCGGATTGAAGCCCGGGATCGTGTGTCGGCAAGCGGCGGGACAGCGCGACAGGACACTGATAAGTATGATTTTACTTTACAGGCTGCCGCGCAAGGGGGGGGCCCTGGAGCTTAATGGGGGGGCCTGTATACCTCTGGGACTGCTGCTGTATACAGCCCTGGGGCTGCTGCTGTATAGAGCCCTGGGGCTGCTGCTGTATACAGCCCTGGGGCTGCTGCTGTATACAGCCCTGGGGCTGCTGCTGTATATAGCCATGGGGCTGCTGCTGTATACAGCTTTGGGGCTGCTGCTGTATACACCCCTGGGGCTGCTGCTGCTGTATACACCACTGGGGCTGCTGTATACTACCTAAGGGCTGCTGTATATACCTCTGGGGCTGCTGTATACACCACTAGGGCTGCTGTATATACCTCTGGGGCTGTATATACCTCTGGGGCTGCTGTATACTACCTCTGGGGCTGCTGTATACTACCTCTGGGGCTGCTGTATACTACCACTGGGGCTGCTGTATACTACCACTGGGGCTGCTGTATAGTACCACTGGGGCTGTATATACCTCTGGGGCTGCTGTATACTACCACTGGGGCTGCTGTATACTACCACTGGGGCTGCTGTATACTACCACTGGGGCTGCTGTATACTACCTCTGGGGCTGCTGTATACTACCACTGGGGCTGCTGTATATACCTCTGGGGCTGCTGTATACCTCACTGCTGGGGGTTGTATACCTGTGCTGGAGTCCACCCTCGGCTTATACACGAGTCAATATGTTTTCCCAGGTTTTGGGGGCAAAAGTAGGGGGGTCGGCTTATACACGGGTCGGCTTATACACGAGTATATACGGTATATTTATTAGTGGGAATATATAATGCGTATATAATATATGTATTTGTGCGTGTGCCTATAAAATATGGTCTTCGCTTTCCAGTCGTAGGTGTATTAGGAGAGAAAAGCCACTTGCTGTTCAGATGTTGTTTATGGTATTGAATTAGATTTGTATGTCTTGTGTGTAGGTAGTATTTGTATTTTTTGGTGAAATATCTCTGTGTTGTATATGTTGGTATCTTTGTCTGTATCTAGCCTCCTATTTCTTGATCACGGCACATTCCTAGTCTTTGTTTTCGCAATAGGTAGGTCAAGAACTGCTTACACTCTGTCAGCATCTTGGTGTAACATTTTATTGCTCTTGATCACTATAAATAGCTTAAGTAAATCTTCATTTTGCTGACTCCTGAAGAAGGCTCCACATCAGCACATTTTTTTCAATGGATTCATGAAGAATTACTGGTCACTTTCATCGTATAGTTTTATTATATCAGAAAATGTGTCAGCCATTATGTGCAAAACACTTCCTATAACTTCTGAGTTAGTAACCTTCATTGTCCAGAGGTAAATCTGTTTGTTCAGGTCTGGTGACTCCGTTTATGGATCAAGCATTTATGTTATGTTTATTACAATAATGGTAAGTTTATAGCTTGAAAGGAGGAAAGCACATATTAACTGTATCACGGTTGGCCATTACATGAAGCCCCCCGGAAGGCAGGTTATGTAGCATTTATATTGCCCAACCAGACAGTTGTTATGATGCAGGACCGTGTCATTTAACTCTTTGAAGACTGATCATTTCGGTAATTCAATAGATTTCAAAAAGAAAATGATGAATAGTTTTAAGTAGCCTGGATGAAACCTACAAATAACTTCACATGATCGGTCTTTAATATGAGTGACATCTAGGAAATATCGCATTTCTGCAGCATCCATTATATAGCATTACCAATAATATGTTATAAATCCTCTTATTACATCACCTGATTGATCTGGGTTCCACCTTATTTATTTATTTTTGGTTTTCAAGATTAATTCTGCCCATTTTTCCTGTAAAAGCTATAAAGGATGGCAGTGCTCTCCAGTAACGTATGTGTAGGTTACAGAAACGCCCATGGCACAGCTGTCCAGGGCAGTATAGCTGTGCCTTTATTAAGTAATTAATTAATTTTTATTAATATTTTTATTTAAATTTATTTTTTTATTAAATTTAAACTTAACAGAAGAAAGCAAATTATTGCATATCAATTACCATAGTTTCTTAAGGGGGAAGGTAAATAGGTAAATGCAAGGGAAAAAATTAAGGAAGTAATCTTAACTAAAATCATAGTGCAGTTAATGATGAAGGATAATGGGGGGAGGGAGAAATAGGACTAAGGCTACTTTCACATCACAATTCTTTCCTGTCTGTGGGGATCCTGTTTTATGCAGGACGCCACAGACCGGATTGGATGTGTGCCTCCGGATGCCATTTCTGTGTCCGGATCCATGATTTTCACGGAATCTGGACACAGAAAGAGCTGGGAGGAGCCCGAGCCTGCAAAGCGCAGGGAAGCAGGGCAACTTTCACTTTCACAATGTACCGTATATATATCCATTGCGGAAGTAAAATAAAACAAAGCAAGTGTTAAAAAAAAATAAGAATAAAAAATCCTCACCTCTCCGGTGAGTGTCCCGCCATGTGCGGCATCCAGCTCCGAGGGTTTAAGGACCTAGATCAGCTGACTGGGTGGGGCAACCGGATCAGCTGATTGGTCACTTGTCCGCATCAGCTGAGCGGTTTAAATCGCCTGGCAAAACCAATCAGCAGGCAGACAATTTAAACCGCTATTCCACAAGTGTCTGATGGTTACTATTATTAAAATATTCCATCAAAATAATTTGCTCGTCTTCAGATAAAGTATTTATAGTTTTTTTTCCCCACTTTCTTTGCAGGAGGCGATGTCTCATGAGGAGTCCACAGAAGACTCTGAGGTTAGTGTCATTAAAATTTTGGTTTTCAGTTTAAAGTTTTGCGTGCTGTGGCCAGATATTAACTGCGAGTCACTAGGAGCATGTAAAAATCACTACAGGTTGTGGGGTTTATTCCTCTTCTCTGTTGTGGAATCAGTCCGTTCTTGCATGCTCTAGTCGCTAGGCATTTTAGTAGGATTTCTTGTTTTATAACATAAAAAGACACTGCAAAAATATCTTCTGAAGTGATCCATAAAGTGGTGTTTGCCTGCTTTAAAATAAAAAAATATATACTTGGCATAATCTAAAATTCAGATCAATAATGCTCACTTTAGCTACCTCTTGCCACTCTGGAACACTCCCTAGATTTCCTGCCAGTCTCTACTTCCTACTCTACCTGAATAGATGTTGACTTCGGAAGTCATCACTGGCTGCAGTAGTGATCAGCACATAACCATTGAGGCCCGGGAATAGTTGTAGTGACTAGTGATGAGCGGATAGTGAAATACTCAACTTTGGGAGATTCATAGTGAGTAGTTTTTTAAAGGGATCCTGTCACCCCCAAAACACCTGTAAACCTATTAAAACCTGTCCCTAGAGCATATTAACACTATCCCTACACTCTTTTTACCTCCTAAATGCAGTAAGTGACATTGAATAAAAACGTTTTATAAGTACCTGATTAGTGATGATAATGAGTGACTATCTATTCATAGTCACTCATCAAGACTGCCCCTCTGCTTCATATCACGCCTATTCAGGCGTGATCGTCAGCCTAGATTCAAATTGCCGCCTCCCTGCCGTGCCCTGTCTCGTCCGAGGCTGCAGTGTGGCTGGTGACGCGATCCGCGTCATTCCCGGCGCCTGGTGACGTATTTAGACCGGCGCCGCGCTGTTAGCTTCAAAATGCGCACTGCACAGGTACTTATAAAACATTTTTATTCAATGTCACTTACTGCATTTAGGAGGTAAAAAGAGTGTAGGGATAGTGTTAATATGCTCTAGGGACAGGTTTTAATAGGTTTACAGGTGTTTTGGGGGTGACAGGATCCCTTTAATTCTCACATATTCTTTTGAATAGCAAGATAGGCTCCGTCCACTCACATCCGGCTATAAAACTATTATTTTCAGGACAGGACGGGAGGTGAGCTTTTTTACATTTCTACTACCTAAAACACCTTGCTGTGCCCCCTCCCAGAGAGCCTAACATTGTCTGCTCTCACTGAGGTGCCAGCTCACTTTGTGCACTGAAGGGAGCTGTCAGTATGTGTCAGAACAATAAGGATCTGTGAAAAGAAAGAGATGGGAGCGCAATGTGAAGAATCCCACTGATGATTAAAAACACATAGCGGGCCAAGTGGCCACTCACCAGGGAGTTTGTGCGCCCCTGCACAACTCTGGAGTAGGACCTTTAGATCTGTGTCCTCCATGGAGGTGAAGAGGAGCAGCCAGCTGCTGTACGCCGCCGTTCTCGTGGCACTTTTGGGTGGAGTCACGTGATCAAAAGAAACAGGAAACACGTCAGCACAGGTCCTGTATGTGATGTGTCCGCTTCGTAAAGCGCTTCCAGGTCCTTCAAAGGGGATTAGAGTGAAACCAGCCATCAGAGCAGCTCCTGCCAGTCTCCCCCCAAAGGGGATTGAATTGTGGAAAGGAATTTGACGGTCAGTGGAGCGCTAGGAGTAGGAATCAGCAGAGGGGGCTGTAAAAGTTATCCAAACCTTTATTAACCCCTTATACAAGGCCACAACGCGTTTCCACAGCAAGAGTGCTGTCTCTTCATCAGGTTAGTTAATACTTCCTGATGAAGACAGCACTCTTGCTGTTGAAAAACGTCGTGTCCTTGTATAAGGGGTTAATAAAGCTTTGGATAAGTTTTACAGCCCCCTCTGCTGATTCCTACTCCTAGCGCTCCATTGACCGTCAAATTTCCTTTCCACATCGATAACGATCGACACATCATTCATGAGCACCAGCGATACTCGCCGAGTAACAAGTGTCGCGAATATTGTACTATTTGTGCGAGTAACGAATAATAACGATTACACTCGCTCATCACTAGTAGTGATCATATGTATGCCAGATGGTGCAGGGAATACAGAGACTTACAGGGGCCCCAGCTCACCCAAGAAACTGACTCAAAAGTGACAAGGGAAGTTTTTTAAACGGCAACAAAAAAAGTTAATAGATAAGAAAAGCAAAAGCCAGTTCACCCAGTGTGTGTAGTCCGGATAGCCTTGATGCTGCTGGGGATCCGCTCGGACTAGGTGGAGGCACACCATCTTTCAAAGAATGGCTGCACAAATCGGTATGATCCAGTTGAAATATTGCTCCATGCACTAACTTTAAAAAAATGCAACTTTTATTCACGTGAATTTAAAATTCAGATAGTCCAGATGATTGTACAGTTGGCACATCTATTCCACACACTGTACTGTTAAATAGTGATTACACGTTTTGGCATTGCGCCTTCTGTCAGGATATGACCCAGAAGAAGGCGCAGTGCTGAAACTCTCAGTCGCCATTTAAGACTACAGTGTGTGGAATAGAAGTGTCAACTGTACAATCATCTGGACTATCTGCATTTTAAATTCATGTGTATAAAAGTAGAATTTTTTAAAGTTTGTGCATGGAGCAATATTTCAGCTAGATCGTACCGATTTGTGCTGCTATTCTTTTTTAAACTTTGTTTTATTTATTGAATATTTATAAGAACAGCCAAAATATTCCAGAAAAAATATTGCACATAAACTGAAATCACATATAGAGTATACAACATATTGGAACACAGTTCTGTAAGTCTGCCATGGAATCCGGTAACTATTCAAGTCCTGTAGTAGCTACATAGAAACAAGTCTGCAACCCACATCTTGAGGCTGAATCACAAAAAACAGTCAAACAAACGTGAGAAAAATACTCTGTTGTAAAAAAAACACAGTGAAAAGCAAGTGCTGCTGAAAAAGTAAAATATAGGGTATTTAGTTGATAAGTTTTTTGCAAAAAATGTATACTAAGCTGCTCTACCAACTTCAAGGTAACCCGTATCAGAGCACCACCAAATAGGCAGCATCATTGACCAGGCGACTTACTCCCTGGTTCTTCATCTCCCTGTGGTTGACTCTACCCTCTGTTTCCAGGTAGAGACCCAAGCCGTGTACGAATACATCAAGGGGATCTATCCTGAAATACTCCTCACCGGTCAGAGCCAGGTTTCTCTTTGTAAAGAAAAAGTATAGTTCCCTTCGGCCATGTATAGATTATAGAGGCCTTAATCTGATCACGGTGAAGAACAAGTATCCGCTGCCGCTAAAGCCAGAGTTGTTCGACTGTCCCAGATGTTCCAGAATCTTCTCAAAGCTCAACTTCCTTGGTGCTTACAATCTGGCTCACATCTTTTCGGGTGACAATGGAAACTCCCTTCACCACCTGCGACAGCCACTACAAGTACTGGGTAATGCCATTCTGGCTAAGCAAAGCTACGGTGGATTTCCAGGAATTCGTGAGCGGCATATTCCGGGATCATTTCTACTTGTGTGTGATTGTGTACCTGGATGAAATTCTGGTGTTCTCTCTCCCAACTTGCCTACACACAGGAGAAATGTCTGCCAGGTCCTGCAGAGGCTAATGGAGAATCGCCTCTATGCCAAATTCAAAAAGTGTCTCTTTTGAACAAATTTTCCTTCCTTTCCTGGGCTACATTTATCTCCAACACTGGCTTAAAGGAAAACTGTCAGGTCAAAAATCCACATGTAACTGATCTTATTTTCTAATTCCTCCCTCTAAAGTCTATTTATGTATTTCTTTTATTTATATTCCCCTCCTATCTTCTGTAAGCTTCAAATAAAGAGATTCATTCCATCTGTCACTCACAGTGAATGATCCACTTAGTTCTCTGCTGTCCACTGTCCATGCATGAATATGCATGTCACATCACAGCCCAGGAGATCAGTGGTGGGGTGACTGTATTCCCACCTCTCTACCCTGCAGTAGCTTTCTCCCTTCATGGTGATATCAACTGAACAGACCTGTAAGTGAAACCTGACACTGCACTGTCAGCAAAGAGAGGAGGGAGGAGAGAGCTGCAGAGAAGGCTTGCATAATAACGTGACCGTTTATACAGCACAGGACTAATCATCTCTGCTTATAATGGGACAGAACTAATGCAGCAGCTCTCTGCAGGGTTTGACAATGGTGATGATAACATGGAAACTACAAACGGTACAATAATGATTGACATGTTTTTAAGAGGTCTGCCCATGCACTATTCAATGGCAATATTAGAATCATACTGAAAAATGACCTGAGAGTGTCCCTTTAAAAATAGATCCGGAGAGGGTACCGGCAGTCCTCAAGTGGCTCGGTCCTGACATTCTGAAGGCCATTCAGCGGTTCTTGGATTGCCAGCTTCTAGTGCCAGTTCATTTCACATCCCTGGTTCTTCCCATAATGGCCTTGACTCTCAAGGGGGTGAATCCCAAATTGTGGACTCCAGAATCGGAAAGTGCTTTTTTTGCCCTCAAGCATGCCTTCTTTTCAGCTCCCATGCTACATAAGCCGAACATCAACAAACAGTTCTTCTTGGAAGTGGATGCTTTTTCCTCCAGTGCCAGTGCGGTCCTCAGTCAGAAGTCTTTAACTAGTCGTAAAGTGACCTGCAGCTACTTTTCTAAGACCTTACCTATGTGTGAACATAACTACTTGATTGGACCGGGAATTGTTGGCGATCAAGATGACTTCAGAGGAGTTAGCGATACCTCCTGGAAGGAGCAGTGCATCCCATAGTCATCTTCCCCAACTACAAAAATCTGGCCTACCCACAGTCAGCCCAGAGGCTAAATCCGCACCAAGCTGATGGCCACTGTTCTTCACCCGATTCTACTTTGTTCTTGATTTTCGGCTGGTGAAAAAGAACATCAAGACAGATGCGTTCTCCAGGTCCTATCAATCGGTCAACCAGGAGGACAAACTCTAGCATACGATTGAGCTCTCCAAAATGCTCACAGTAGCTCCGGTAAAGTTGTCATAGATGTGTCACATACTAGCTGCCTTCAGCCAACAGGTGCTGCTGCTGCTGTCGTAGTAAACTTTTTCCTTCAGTCAATGTGCGGCTTTGCAGGTAGAGATTGCTGAATTTTTGGTGGAAGTGACTCATGGATCAGGTGAGCTAAGGGGTGTGTCTGAGCTGTCTGCTCTCCACCCCTCGGCCATAAATAGGTCAGCTTCCATCCACCTGATGACACTGATTTAGCTCACTCCTGATCTGAGACCTTTGTGTGCAGATGTTTTGGAGCTTCTGCATTCTTCTTCATTTGCAGCTCCTGGGTTCCCTGGTCTGTGGGTGGAGGTAGGGGCTTTATGCCTAGGGCCTTTTCAGGAGCTTAGGGAAAAGGGTGGCGGCTTGTACCTCCTCACCATTAGAGGTACCTCCGAGAACAGGGCGAGCCAGGGACCCCAGTATCAGGGTCAGATTAGGCTCACTTGCCCCCCTTCGTCTATCTTCATCCAGCTACCTGAGTCCCTGACCTCCAAAGCGTGACATAATCAGCGACCCACTATTTTTCTCAAGTCGCTATGGCTTCAACACAAGCTTTTGCACGCCTGGTGGAGGACTTCTCTCGGGAGGTTTCTTCCATGTATAACCGGTGGTGCAGCAGCTTCATGAAGTTGTTGGGTATCTGGCTGCGACTCATGCGCTGGCTATACCGGTACCCAATATATCCCTCCCTGACCGATTTTCGGGAGGCAGAGATACATTTTTTGTTTTTAAGGAGGCCTGCAAGTTGTATTTCAGGCTTCGTCCTCGTTCCTTGGGGAGCGAGGTACAGCGTATGGGGATTGTACTCTCCCTTTTAAAGGGGATCCCCAGGCCTGGGAATTCTCTCTGCCGACCGATTCTCCTTCTCTGCGGTCGGTGGACGAGTTTTTTGCAGCACTTGCCATGGTGTATGGTGATCCTGATGCTGCCTCCGTAGCTGAGTCCAAACTACGTAAGCTCAGGCAGGTAGCTCAGCCGGCCGAGGAGTATTGCTCTGAGTTCAGGAGGAACGACCCTGCTCTCAGGAGTCAGTTGTGACTGGAGTTGTCAGATCGGCTACTCAGTACGCTGCTCCGGAGTCGCTGGAGACTGGCGTGGCACTTGCTATTAGGTTGTACAGACGCCTGAGAGAGAGATCTGAACCTACCCTGCCCCTAGTGATCATCCCTACTCAGGAGGTTACTTGTGTGGGCTCTGATGTTCCTAAGCAGTTGGGGAACGTGAAGTCGTATACTAGTCCATCTGCTGGTCATCAGGTTGAGAGGTCTTGCTTCTTTTGTGGTCAAGCCGATCACTTTATTAGGGTCTGTCCATACCATGCTAATCCCATGTCGCAGGCGCTGACATCCCATGAGGATAAGCGCCTGAGTGCTACGATGTCTGCCGTGTTGGTAAGGCCTGCCCCTGTGTCTCCAGCGAAGGCGGTTAAACACCTACCGGAGAATAGGGGTAAATCCCAGCCTACACCTCATATTGTTGCTGGGCTCAGGTGTTTTCCTGAGAAAGGTGATAATGGAAGGGTGGTGACTACCACTATGCCGTCTGTGAGAAAGTCTCCCGTAAAGAAACAGGGAGACATCTCTACTGTTTGCCCCTTGGAAATGGATCTGTCTGTGACCCTGTGAATTGTTTTTTTAATCAGATAGTTTTTATTAAAACTTTTCAACAACAATACAGAAAGAAATGCATTGCATTAAATCCCCCCCCCTCCCACCACCACCATCCCTCCCTTCCCCCCTCCCGGTCCAGTGGGTCAGTATTCCTCAACAAAGATAGTAGTGCACATATATAACATGTACCCAAGATGTTCCAAAAATCCGCATAACACATCTGCCAACTTAATTAATTGCTTTTGGACTGAGTTATTTCTTTAACAGTCGGCAGCCCCTGAAGGTCCATCCAGCCCTTCCATATTTTATCAAATACCCTCGATCTGTCCCGTTTGAGGTATATAGCTTTTTCCCTACTCACGGTCAGATTCATGCTACAGATATACTCTTTGCGAGAGGGTACCGTATCAGATATCCAATGAGCCGCTATTAATTTTATGGCAGCAAACAACATCCTAGCCACTGCTATATGCGAATAGTCATCTCCCCCTACATCCTCTGTACAGCCAAGGACACAGGCAATCGGGTCTCTGGGGATGTCCAGCTCTGTTGCCCCCCGGATCAAGTGGAGTACCATAATCCAAAAAATCTGGAGGCGCGGGCACGTCCAAAACATGTGGAGAATATCAGCGTCCTCGTGAACATTTGGGGCAACATGAGTCCCGTCTCAGGCCTAAATCATGAAGCCACTTAGGCGTCCTGTATACCCTATAAAGGATATACAGTTGAGAGAGGCATCTGGGCTCATTGAGCGATAGCCGGGGTATCATACTCATGATCGGCTCCCAGCGTTCAGCTGTTATACCCTCTATCTGCTGTTCCCATTTGTCCAGTGCCCGTATCGGGTGTTTTAACAGAGCCATTGCCAAGAGGTATCCGTATACAAAGGAAATTATGCCTTTAGTGGAGGTTTGCGCGCCAATCATGGTGATGGCAGTATCATGGTGTATGTCCATACAATGCGTTCGAGCCTGCGCCATGTAGGCATGTCGCACCTGCAAATACCGGTAGAACGAGGAGTGTGGGAGCGAATGTTTTAAAGACTCCCCGTTCCACCAGCTGAGAGAGCCACCAAATGCCCACACGTCGCCACTGCGCGAATCCCCTCAGCGCCTGCAGGTGCGGCAGATGAGGGTTGTTCCGTGTAAAACCAGTGATGCCTCTCAGCCTTTTCAGTTTTTTCCCATACTTTAATCATGAGTAGCACCGTGGGGAGCCTGTGGGCCCAGGGTCGAACGGTTCCAGCTTCTAATTTCGCCAGCAGCTGTTCTGTCCCCCCCAGAAACTGAAGGATACCCTTTCCTCCCCCCTGCCCCGCAACTGAGTGCTCCGCGCCCCCGGTCAAATGCTGACACTGTGAGGACAGAAAATACAGCCAAGGGTTGGGCAAGGCCAGCCCCCCCTCCTCCTTACCCTCTGCAGGTGTTCCAATTTTATCCGTGCTCCCTTTTTCCCCCAAATAAGCTCCCTGAATAAGGCGTTAATTTTAAAAAATCTATTCTGCGGAAGCCAAATTGGGGAGTTATGAAGGACGTACAAAAGCTGAGGCATGATCACCATCTTCAGCATTCAGCAGGTTCACCCCCCCCCCCCACCACCACCACCGAGAGGTGTAGCTTTGCCCAGGCCTTAATCTTCTGCTTAATCGTAGACATTAGAGGTGTAAGGTTTAAGCGCTCATAGTCAGAAATGTCGCCCGATATATTAATGCCCAGGTATTTGAAGCTGTTTACGACTGGCACGTGGGGTATGTCAAGGACTGTGGGATCTATCGGCAAAACCACTGACTTTTCCCAATTTACGGTCAACCCCAAAACGGCCCCAAACTGTGTAAGGAGCGACATGGTATTGCGAAGTGAAGTATCAGGGTCAGCTAAAAACAACAGAATGTCATCCACATAGAGGGCCACCTTCTCCTCCAGTTCGCCATATCGAAATCCCTCAATATCCGGAGCACGTCTTATGCTCGAAGCCAAGGGCTCAATAGCCAGGGCGAAAAGCAGTGGGGACAGCGGGCAGCCCTGCCTCGTACCTCTCTGAAGAGGAAAGTACCCAGACAGTGAACCATTGGCCCGTATCCGTGCCTGTGGCTGAGAGTACAAGAGCCTGATCCAGCCAATAAAGCCAGGTCCAAAGCCCATGCCCTCCAGTACCGCAAAAAGGTACGGCCACTCCACGCTGTCAAATGCCTTGGCGGCATCCAAAGACAGGACTACCCTCCGCCCCACATTATCCACCTCAACCTGCATATTTAAAAACAATCTACGAATATTCAGAGCCGTTGACTTACGGGGCATAAAACCAGTCTGATCCGGGTGCACCAACGACTCCACCACCTTTGAAAGGCGTATAGCCAACACCTTCGCCAGAAGCTTGATGTCTGCTGTCAGGAGGGAAATAGGCCTATAGGAAGCTGGAGAAGCAGGATTTTTATCTTTCTTAGGCAAAACAGTAATAATTGCCTCCCGCATACATGGAGGCAGGGTCCCTCGCGTGAGACTGTCATTAAACGTGTCTAGCAATACTGGGAGTAGGACTGTTTTATACGCCTTATAAACTTCCACCGGTAAGCCATCCACCCCTGGAGTTTTGCCATTCGTCATAGTGCCTAAAGCCCCCTCCAACTCCTCCAGACCCAAAGGTTCATCCAGCAAAACCTGTCCGCGTCCGTGAGTCGTGGAGGGCCTGCAGCCCCAATAAAGCCAGCAAGCTCGTCTGCAGATCCCCCCGCATGAGAGGAATATAGGTCAGTGTAGAATAGTTCCAGCGTATTAAGAATATCAGGAGTGTCCGTAACTAATGACCCGTCTTCCCTTCGAAGTCCCGCTATGAATTACGACCCCCTCTGTGCTGACGTGATGACCGAAAGCAGATGTCCCACACTCTCCGCACTCTCATAATACTGGATCGACTGAAACATACGTTTCTGCGCCGCCGTTTCCAGAGTCAGTTTATTCACATGGGTCTGAGCCTCCTTAAGTCTCCGTTGTGTAGAGGGGGTGAACCGCACCGACAAGGCCTCCTCTGCAGCCTTCAAGTCCCGCAGCAGAAGTTCCGAGTTAGTTCTAGTGCTAGACCTGATCTTAAAGATTTCACGGATATACATGCCCCGCAAGTACGCCTTCAAAGACTCCCAGACTACCAGGCTTGATGTCGTGTTTATATTAAAAGAAAGGAATTCCTGCAGTTCAGAGGCAAAATTACCTGCCCTGTCCACTAGCTGCATCTAGAATGGGTTCAATCGCCATAGGGGCTTTCCCCGGTTGCATGCACCCCCCATCCTAATCTTAACAAGTATAGGAGAGTGGTCCGATACCGTTCTTTGTAAATATTTAGCATACACAACCCTTCCCAACATAGGATCATTCCCCAAGGCTAAATCTATACGGGAGAGGGAGGAGAATGTAGAAGAGAAACACGAGTATTGGTATACCTCAGGGTTGTAACACCTCCATAAGTCAGTTAGTGCCAACTCGCATATAAGCATCCCAAAAGGCGTACAGTTACCCCCTGACTTTATTGGTGCGTGATTTCCCCTATCCCAATGAGTGTCAATTATGTTGTTAAAGTCACCCACCCATAAACACAGGACCCCTTGAAAATCCCTCAGAATATTCATTATACGATACAGAGAATTACTGCTATATGGCGGGGGATGTAGATAGATACAAGCACCAGAGAAACAGCATATAACGTACAATGTAGAACAACAAACCGGCCTTCATCGTCTTCCACCACCCGTTCTACACTCAAACCGGGCATCTCGTCTAACCAGGATGCTAACCCCTCTAGAAAACTGTGAATGTGTAGAGTGGTATCCTGCCTGTATCCATCTCTTGTCTAAAATATCGAGCTTCTCACTGGTAAGGTGCGTTTCCTGTAAGCAGACCACTGTTGGCTTGTGTTCTGAAATAAAAGAAAAAATCGCCTGCCTCTCGACTGGAGATTTCAGCCCCCTAACATTCCAGCTAAGGACTGTGATGTCTCCCATATCTATAGAGTAAAAGAGGTATCAATCCTCGTTGATGGCTCCTGGGCATGTACAGGTTAACACGTGCAATAGTAGCAAAGGACCTAACTTCCCTCTCCCATCCCCTGAACAAAACACCCCAACACTAGTCGTGCCATGTAATTCCCGCAAGGGCAAACGTTGACCCCTAAATGAAGAGCCAACTAGGCACCGGGCGTCTCACTCCTCGCCGCTATGCCCCCACTTGTCAGGGTACCACCCCACAGCACAAAGTAAGCATCAAGACATGTACTGAAAACCATACATTTGCGAGCCCGTATCATCAACCATGATCCGCTCCCCCCTTCCCCAAATGCTGTTCATTGATGTCCAGCCACTCCGCAGCGGCCTCTGCCTCCAGAAAGAAATGAGTCTTATTCTCGGCCTCCACCCGCAATTTGGCCGGGAATATCATGGAGTACTTGACATCAAGCACTCGTAGCCTCTTTTTGACATCAGTAAATTTTGCTCTCATTTTCTGCACTTTCGGCGAAAAATCCGGGTAAAAGGAGACTCTGGATCCCTCAATGGTCACATCATGATGTTCTCTGGAAAACCTGAGGATAATGTCTCTGTCCTTATAGTTAAGGAGTTTGGCCAATATAGGTCGTGGTAGGTGGCCAGGAGGAGGGGGGCGAGCAGGGACCCTGTGAGCACGTTCCACCGCATATAGGTGAGTCAGGGTGTCTGAGCCAACTACACCTTTAATCCAATCCTCCACAAAGGCTGTAGGGTCTCTGCCCTCACATCTCTCCGATACACCCACTATACGCACGTTGTTGCGTCTAAGCCTGTTCTCCAGGTCGTCCGTCTTAGTCCATAGGGCATCCACATCCTTCCCGGTCTCCTTATGATATTGCAGGGATTTAGTGACTTTAGCCTCTACAGTATCGACCCTGCGTTCCAGCTGCCCAGTTCTGTCTTTTACTGTATGTAAGTCATGCTTGACTGTCTGCATAGATTCTTGCAGAAATCCCAACTGAGTGAGTACATTAGAGATAGCAGACCCACATTGCATAACTGCCATTAGAACGTCTTTTATAGTGGGCTCAGCAGGGACATGTAGCTGCAGTGATGTTAACTGCTTTCTGTTTTGCTCCACCAGCTCTCCCCAGCTGGCTAGGGGCTCCTGGGTCTCCTGCCCTCCAGTGTCATTAATGTCCTCCTCCCCCTCCTCGCTCATCCCGGACCCTGTACCTTCTCCTCCAGCATCAGTGTTGTCTCCTGGGGATGGCTGGGATCCTCTCTCTATCTCCTCCACTCTTGCAAACTGCCTCAGCCTGGCCACCATCTCCTTGTTTCTGGCTGCACTGTTGGAGACCGCCTCCTCCACAGCCTGTGCTGAGGCTGCAGCACCATTTTGGGAGCAGAGGGCCATCTCCACTGCCGTCTTTCTGACGGCTTTTTTCGGCATCCCAGCGAGGTAAGAGCTGTACCGCCGCTTCAGATTGTGCCCACAGACCTTATGGTACTATACCGGTAAGTTAACGGCCGTGCTGTGGGGAACAGCGGCTGAATTTAGACCGGTAGTGCAGGAGCTCTGTGGATGCACATCCTCCTCACATGCTGCTTGGCCACGCCTCTCGACCCTGTGAATTGTAATAAACGTTCGGGTCCAGACCTGAGTGTGAATGGCTACGTGTGGGTGCTAACAGGAAAAAGACAATATGTATTAAATAGTTATCCGCTGCACACTAAACATTATATATGACATAATGGCTAAAGAATGAGTGTCTAACATATAGGAAACTAATGCAAATTTGGATGAGGAAAATTGACATTGCAGAAACTGCTTCAGGATACAAATTGAAAAAATGAGAATCTTAGTTGATGCATTGGCCATTACATGTAAGCCCGATAACCTACATCAAGGTGCTCTCATATCTATCTGGTCCCTGACTCCCTGACCTTGTGCTTCTGTCTGCGGTACAAATGCATATGAGGATATGTGCCTCTGAGTGCAATTAAAACCTGCATGTATGGGTGTGGTAGGAAGCTTGACTCTAGCAAGATGGTGAACTAGACATGGTAAACTTCCCCTGACGAAGCTGCCAGGCGCAGGCAGCGATACGCGTGGGGAGCGCCCCACCTCATGCCTTTTTGCCTCTCTAGACTGGTAAACTGGTGTCTTTAAAATCTGCCTGGTTTCCCTCCTTTCCCTTATTCCTGATTCAAAGGAACCTCTCCCTATTTACTCCATCTGGGCTCATTATTGCTGCAGAACCTCTTTTTTTATATGCTGAATGGGGAAATACTTCCATGGTTATTTAGCTGTGTGCATTACTGCAGAACCTCTTCTTTATATGCTAGATGGGGTGATACTCCCATGGTTATTTAACTTTGTGTATTGACAGCTTCAAGAGGTTCCTTTGTTATTATTAACATCTATAGAGGAATTCAGGCTACACTATTATTAAACGGTTTACTTATGGGGATCCATATTGTGAAATTTTTTTTGTATATATTTATTCATGGTATATTGGACCCCATAGGAATAACGTATGAATTTATTCTGTGTTTATACTACTACAACCAGTTTTGTGCAATTGGCAATGAGGTTTTTCAAATGATATATTATTGTCATATGAATTGTGATGGCCATATTAGGCTATTTTAAATGTTTTTACCCTTTGTGTGATCTTTTTCTGACTGTGTGTTTTTTTGATATTTAATAAACTTTGTTAATATTGATGATCAACTTTGGAGGTTGTATCGCTTTTTTGGACCCTTTCTTGCCAGTATCCTTGAAGTAAGGTGATTCCCTGTAGGGTATATATAAAAAACAAACATGCGGCGCCAATCTCAGCTCGTTACCAATGTAACTCTCTGGTGCCCTTTTAATAAAGTTTTATGCACTCACCTCTTGCCATAAAACTTCAAGCATATGGTTTTTCCAAAGCCTCCTCACGCTTTGGATATTTATCCGGGTCTGCTGCTCGCCTTGAATTGATCCAAGGCACAGGCATAAAGGTTCAATAGGAAGTTATCCAATTCTATGGTGGCCGCGCTCCCCGTGGTAATGATTTTAAGAACTTCTTGTCCACAAAAAATTTTATTACTCAAAACATGCGAGAATATAAAAAACGTATACAACGCGTTTCGGCAGAGACAACCGCCTTCCTCAGGTATCTAAATAAAAATACATTTGACACTTTGCTTTATAGGTAAAAGATAATTACAGCTTGCTAGGTAATGACATGAGGGTGTGGGTATGACCACACTTGTCCAATCAGTCTCATTGTCCACTTCAGCTATAGTGCTTCATTACATAGTAAAAACAAACACCCACAAACAGCAATCACTACGCTAAAAAACTACTAAGAACATTTATCAATAAAATTGCTATCCACAAAAAATCTTAAATTACATAAAAGTTAAGAAAAAAAAAAAAAGTAAAAAGTTTTAAAAAGTGTTTCTTTTTTTTTTTTTTTTATGTTTTAAAAGGGATCATATACATACACTGAATACTAAATATTAAATTCTTTCCACAATATCATTGAGACCATTGGGATGCAATGTTTGAAGGCGGTAAATCCAATATGTCTCTTTGCGATTAAGCAGAGAATTTCTACTGATTGTTTCCACAGGTATTTGTTCTAGAGGTGTCACCATTATATTAAAATTCTTATTGTGCTTGAGTAATAAATGTCTCGACAAGCTATGTTTTAAAAACCCATTTTTTGCTCTATTTCTGTGCCCATTCATGCGAGCACGTAAAGTCTGCGTTGTGCGCCCCACGTACTGTAGCCCACAGCTACAATCAATAACGTAAACAATATAATCGCTATCGCATCTCAGATTCTGTTTTATTTCAATTATTTCACCTGTACTTTTGCTTGCAATCTGTTTCGCACCATGGTTCAGAATCCCACACGTATGACATTTCCTGGAACTGCATCTAAAAACTCCAATCTCATGATCTTTACTTTTTCCATTTTTGCAGATCTTTTTTTATTGTCTCTTAACCTACTTGGGGCTATTTGACTTTTTATCATTTTCCCTCTTCTAAATGTTATACCTGGTTCCTCAGGCAGACATTTTCCCAAAATCGGATCCTGTTTTAAAATATACCAGTACTTTTTCAGAATCATGCGTATCGTTTTATTCCCCCTATTATAAGTTGTGATAAAGTTAAATTTCCACCTGCCTCCTTCTCTATCCTTTATTTTTGTACAAATCACCTCATTTCCTTCCCCATTCTTTTTACTCAAACAATCCTCCTGCTTTTTTGCCCTGTTTTTTTCATATGCAGCATGAACCAATTTTTTGGGATATTTCTTTTCCTCAAATATTTTCTTTAAAATATCAGCCTGGGTTTCATGGTCTTTCTCTTCAGTACAATTTTTCCTTATGCGAAAAAACTGACTGAATGGAATGTTTTCTTTCCACTTCTTGTAATGGGCACTTCTAAAATCCAAAAATCCGTTGGAGTTAACTTTTTTAAAATGGGTTTTTGTGATGATGCATGTCCCCTTGTGGCTAATTTCCAGATCTAAATACACAATTTTTTCGTTACTTATTTCTGAGGTAAATGAAATGCCCCAATCATTTTTATTCAACGTATTTATCATTTCCATTGCTTCTTCTTTTGTACCATTCCAAATAATCAGATTGTCTATGAAACGCCTATAAAAACCTATTTTCTTTTCAATTTCCAGCTTCCTTAAAATTGATGAGGACTCGAATCGCCCCATAAAAAGATTTGCGAAACTTGGGGCGACCAGAGTCCCCATCGCGGTCCCGAGCAGCTGCAAGTATAGTGAACCTTCAAAACTTGAAAACATTATGCCTGAAAATAAATCCCAAAACGTTCAACAGAAAATTCTTTTGTTTCGTTGCAAGACCAATCTCTGTGAGATAATAATCCACCGCATTTATCCCTAAATCATGATCTATGTTGGAATATAATGAGGTGATTAGTACAAAAATAAAGGATAGAGAAGGAGGCAGGTGGAAATTTTACTTTATCGCAACTTATAATAGGGGGAATAAAACGATACGCATGGTTCTGAAAAAGTACTGGTATATTTTAAAACGTGATCCGATTTTGGGAAAATGTCTGCCTGAGGAACCAGGTGTAGAATCCGCTGCAGTTATGGGGTGCCAGTTAATAAGAATTAACAAGATCTACTGGATCTTTGGGAAAGGGAATTTATTACAAATAGGATATATTTACAATGACATAGATAAGGGAAACCTAACTAAGGGACAGGGATACAATGTAAGGGGATGGGGAATGGGAAGATTGACTGACTAGTCTGGTGTTCGGCTACCTTTTATATCAGTCACACAATCAAACATGGCCCATACATTGCCCATCCCTGTAACACCTCCACATAATGGTACCATCCAATCAGGTCGCAGTCTTTTGAGTCATCCAGGAACATGCACATGGCTGCTGATGTCGATGATCTCCTGAAGGTGGCTCTCCTTTAATTCCAAAGGGTCAAAGGTCTTTCTGAACATAGTTGTATTGGTAATCGCCTTCCTGCAGATGGCATCCTTGCACTTGGGAAGAAAGTCCTGGTGTAGAACAGGTTCAACTCCATTTGGAGTTGCTCCAACATGTCCATCTAAAGAACAATAGTTTGTAATCCAATCACCACAAGTATTGTGTACCAATATACATATCCGTAGTCCAGAGACAGGATGTCTGGCTGAGGAGCAATGGCTTATACTCCGAACCCACAGGGGCTGTATACATATGTAGATTACTTGAGGACATCGGCAAGATATCCATCTGTATTTGTATGTGCATTCTTTACTTCATAATAGAACAGAGCATCACAACACACAAGACATACACAACTGTCTCCTTCCTACCTTAGATACACAGCCCCCTCATAACTCTTGATCTGTCTTTGATGTAGGCCGTGGGTGAGATTTGGTTTTATCCAGTACATCCAGTGATTCAGAAATTGAAACTGTCCATGTTAGCTTCCAACACCAGGTATAACATTTAGAAGGGGGAAAACAATAAAAAGTCAAATAGCCCCAAGTAGGTTAAGAGACAATAAAAAAAGATCTGCAAAAAATGGAAAAAGTAAAGATCATGAGATTGGAGTTTTTAGATGCAGGTCCAGGAAATGTCATACGTGTGGGATTCTGAACCATGGTGCGAAACAGATTGCAAGCAAAAGTACAGGTAAAATAATTGAAATAAAACAGAATCTGAGATGCGATAACGATTATATTGTTTACGTTATTGCTTGTAGCTGTGGGCTACAGTACGTGGGGCGCACAACGCAGACTTTACGTGCTCGCATGAATGGGCACAGAAATAGAGCAAAAAATGGGTTTTTAAAACATAGCTTGTCGAGACATTTATTACTCAAGCACAATAATTCTCTGCTTAATCGCAAAGAGACATATTGGATTTACCGCCTTCAAACATTGCATCCCAATGGTCTCAATGATATTGTGGAAAGAATTTAGTATTTAGTATTCTGTATATGTATATGATTCCTTTTAAAACAAAAAAAAAAACACTTTTTAAAACTTTTTACTTTTTTTTTTTTCTTAACTTTTATGTAATTTAAGATTTTTTGTGGATAGCAATTTTATTGATAAATGTTCTTAGTAGTTTTTTAGCGTAGTGATTGCTGTTTGTGGGTGTTTGTTTTTACTACGTAATGAAGCACTATAGCTGAAGTGGACAATGAGACTTATTGGACAGGTGTGGTTATACCCACACCCTCATGTCATTACCTAGCAAGCTGTAATTATCTTTTACCTTTAAAGCAAAGTGTCAAATGTATTTTTATTTAGATACCTGAGGAAGGCGGTTGTCTCCGCCGAAACGCGTTGTATCCGTTTTTTATATTCTCTCATGTTTTGAGTAATAAAATTTTTTGTGGACAAGAAGTTCTTAAAATCATTACCACGGGGAGCGCGGCCACCATAGAATTGGATCACTTCCTATTGCCAGTATCCTTGACATGGTAAACTAGACATGGCTATCGGAGGAAGGGTGCTCAGTCAAAAAACTGTAACAATATTAAAGTAAAGACGACTGGCACACCTACATGTGAAGGTGCTCGCAGGAAAAAGACAATATGTATTAAGTAGGTATCCGCTGCGCACTAAACATTACACATGACATAATGGCTAAAGAATGAGTGACTAGCATATAGGAAACTAATGCAAATTTGGATGAGTTAATATTGTTACAGATTTCTGACTGAGCACCCTTCCCCCGATAGCTATGTCTAGTTAACTATGTCTAGTTCACCATCTTGCTGTAGTCAAGCTTCCTACCATTCTGGTTAAGAGTCCGGAGGCCTCTCTTGAAGGAGAGGGTACTGTCATGTATTAGCTGCCTCAAGCCAACAGGTGCTGCTGCTGTTGTAGTAAACTAAGCCTTTTTCCTTCAGTCAATGTGCGGCTCTGCAGGTGGAGGTTGCTGTATGTTTGGTGGAAGTGACTCATGGATCAAGTGAGCTAAGGGGCATGTCTGAGCTGTCTGCTCTCCACCCCTCGGTCATAAATAGGTCAGCTTCCATCCACCTGATGTCGCCGATTCAGCTCACTCCTGATCTGAGACCTTGATGTGCAGATGTTGTTTTGGAGCTGCTGCATTCTTCGTTTGAAGCTGCTGGATTCCCTGGTCCGTGGGTGGAGGTAGGGGCTTTATGCCTAGGGCCTTTTCAGGAGCTTAGGGAAAAGGGTGGCAGCTTGGACCTCCTCACCTTTAGAGGTACCTCCGAGAACAGGGCGAGCCAGGGACCCCAGTATCGGGGTCAGATTAGGCTCCCCTGCCCCCCTTTGTCCATCTTCATCCAGCTACCTGAGTCCCTTACCTCCTAAGCGTGACAAGATGCCTCCCACTAACATGTCTGTAGCAGAGACTGACATAAGGCGTGTCTTACAGTGGGGTTACTCCTCTAATGCGGCTGGTCACTCAGGACAAAAGAAGACTACTCTCCTCATCTCACAGCATTACTGGTGGCCAACTCTGCCAAGGATGTTGTGTACTTTGTTTCGGTTTGTGCTTTGTGTGCTCGCAATAAGACCTCTAAAAAGCCTTCCGCTGTGCGACTATTGCCACTACCTGTGCCGGTCACCCCTTGGCAGCACATCTCGATGGACTTCTTCACCGATCTGCTGGTGTCCTCGGGCTACTTTGTTATCTGAGTAGTAATGGGCAGATTCTTTAAGATGACTCACTTAATCACATTGTCCAGTTTTCCTACTGCACCCAAACTGGTGGAACTCTTCATCCAGCGCATCTTCCGTCTCCATTATCTACCCCTCAAAATTGTGTCAAACAGAGGCATTCAGTTTACTTCCCGATTCTGGAGGGTTATCTATAAGTTTCTGGATGTCACCCTGGACTTCTCACCTGCCTATCATCCGCAGTCCAACGGCCAATTGGAGTAGGTCAATCGGATCCTGACTAATCTCCTGAGGCACTTGGTCAATAAGCATCTCAGTAACTGGGTCAAAATTCTACCTTGGGTGGAGTTTTCTTATAACAGTCACTTAAGTCAATTTTATGCTAGCTCTGTTTTGCATAGTTTATGGACTGCAGCTGAAAATCCAGGTTCATGTGACTGTCACCTCTAGCAACCCTGCAGCAAATGCTCTCATCAAGACATTCTCTGAAATCTGGGCACAGACGAAATTCTCTCTGGATTGGTCCTCTGTTCGGGGGAAAAGGCACACGGATAAGAGACGTCTGGACCCTCCCTGGTTCTGGAGTGGAGACAAGCTTTGGCTCTCTTTCAGATATATCCATCTCAAGATGCCTTACTACAAGTTGGGTCTCTGCTTCATTGGTCCCTTCTACAGTAGGTTCTCCAACAGATCAATTTTGTCTCCTACTAGCTAAAGCTTCTGGCCTCCTTGTGTATTGCCAACTCCTTCCATGTGTCTCTCCTCAAGCCGGTCGTCTGCAGCCTGTTTTGCAAGCAGCCTGGCACCTTGTCTTCTCCGGTCAGTTCCGATGATGTCTTTCAAGTAAAGGGCATCCTTGCCATGAAGAAATGGGGCGGTAAGTCCCTCTTTCTGGGTGGCAGAGTTTTGGTCCTGAGCCGAGGTCATGGGTGCCTTAGGAGAACATTAATGCGCTTCGTCTTCTAAAGAGATTCATTTCAGGCCTGAAAAAGACAGGGCGTAAGGGGAGTGGTGCAGTAGTACTAGTGTCTCCACAGCAGGGAGATTGACGTTCTCACAGCGCCTGCCCAGGCTTCGTCTCCTGCTTCCTGCCCCTGGGGCCAGTGCATGCTGCACAGGTGTCCTGGGAACGCACTTAGTCATGTGAGCGACACACCCACTATTCTTAAAAGGCCAGTGTGCCCTACCTGATAGTACTATAGTAAAGTGCCTGAACAACGTGGTCTATGCCTAGAGGCAAGCTAATAGCTGTCAGGTCCCAGATACCCTTGATATATCCTGAATCCTGTGCTTTACCTAACCCATGTCTGTTTCCTAGCACTGCTATACCTGCAAGCAGCTGCCTGAACCAGCCCTGCTGCTGTACACTGTAGCAGCCAGAATCAGTGTAACTGCTGTACCTCCCTCACCGGCTTGAACCAGCCCTGCTGCACCTGCTCTACCAGTTTCTTGACTGAAGCTACCTTCTCCAGAAACTGTAACTTTCTGCATCCCTGGCTCCTGTGGAGTCAGCTGTCGAGGTATAGTGATCCCCTGGAGTGACAACTAGCAGCTACCCACCAGCACAAGCCTAACCTCATTATCAGAGGCTTTAGTGAAGACTGGACTCCTCCAGGTCGAGATTGGTGCCAGTTGGTCAGTTCCCCCATGCTCACCCATGTGAGCGTTATAGTGTGACCTGAAAGCATAGACGTGTAACCCCACTGCAGCACAAACCTTCTGTCCGCCTCTGCAATAAAAATCTTACTGGGTGGTACTAAAGGCAAGCTTGCCGGAGCCACCATAAGCATTTTTGAGATGATGTGTTGAGGCTCCTTCTCTTGGTTGGCAGACAAAAAGGAACTAAAAAGCGTTCCTGACTTGATGTTCTAGTCAGCCAGCCAGAAATGTAGAAAAACGTTGAAGTGGACAAAGAACTGCGACCAACAGCCTTGGGGGTTGAGCCCCTGTGCCGACTACAAGCAGGCCAAGTTCTTGTGATTGGTGTAGCCGATGATGGAAAGAACAGTCCTTCCGGTAAGTAATGTTACAGCCATCTTAATCGCCATTCGATTAATTGCATTCAGGAGCTGAAAAGGGTTTAGAAATGAAACCGCAGGTTACTATTAGCCCAGTAGGAGATTTCTATGTGAGGACCGCTGCATCTCTAAAGGTACCGTCACACACGGCAATTTTGCAAGCAATTTCACTGGCAATTTGCTGGTTGCAGTGAAATCATGGATACATGGTTCTGTTTTGTTGCCGTGTAGAAATGAAACCATGTATCCATGATTTCACTGCAACCAGCAAATTGCCAGTGAAATTGCTTGTAAAATTGCCGCGTGTGACGGTACCTTAAAGGACGAAGCATCCACCTCCAAGGAAAAACTGCTTATTATCTCAGATCTGCGCAGCTTCTGGGTTGTTAAGAAGGTCTGCTTTGGGGAGATGAAAGCACTCTCAGCCTCCGGAGTCCACATCTTCAGATTAGCACCCTTGCAGATCATCATAGTGATCGGGACGGTTCAGGATGAGAAGTGAGATATACAATATACTGGCAGTAGTAATTACCAAATCTCAGAAACGCTAAATAGCTTTTACAAAATCAGGGCGAGGCCACTTCTTTTGGATCACATACACTTTTTCAGAAGTCATTTTCAACCCGGTATCTTAGATTATGTACCCCAGGGAAGGAAGAGAGGTCCATGCGAAAAGTCACTTCTGATACTTAGTGTAGAAATGATTCTCCCTCAGTCTATGCAGGACCTGGTGAACATTACTCCTGTAAGTGCATAGATCGGGAGAGAACACCAGGATGTCTTCTAAGTATATGACAACCCAGGAGTAAAGAAGATCCCGAAATATGATGTTTATAAATTTCTGGAAGACCACAGGGGCATTTTTCAGCCCAAATGGCATTACCCGATACTCGTAATGGCCACCCCTGGTGTTAAAGGCGATATACAGATAAGATGATATGCTCCATGAATGTCGAGTTCAGTGAAGATTCTGGAGCCACTTACATGGTTGAACAATTCCGATAGACGTGACAGTGGATATTTATTCTTGACCATAATTTGATTAAAGCCCCTGGAATCTATACAGGGCCGGAGAAAGCCAACTTTCTTTTTCACAAAGCAGTATCCAACACCATCCGGAGAAGAGGACTTCTAAATAAATCGCCTTGCCTGGTTTCTCTTGATATAGTAGGACATGGATTGGGTCTCCGCTTGGCAAACAGGGCAGATTCGGCCTTGAGGAGGAGAAGAACCCGGAAGTTGGTTCTTCACTAGCACCTCTGATAATGAGGATAGACTTGCTGCTTCAGGTAGCTGCCAGTTACCACTCCAGGGAAATTCTCATTATAGACAGGACGGCTGAAGCAGGCAGATAGGCTGGTACAGGTTGGCAGGTAGAACATAATTTGATCCTATTGCTCCCTTTGATGGGTCATTTCTTGTTGCAGTGCAGGATATTCATGGCCTGAGCAAAGTGTCATGCTGGTCTGTGTGGACCCCCTGTGGCACGGTGCAGGGCCCACTCTGGAGGGGTGTAGCTAAGAGACTACCTGGTTCTTCCATAGAACATCTGATTGTCAGGATAGGCTTGCTGCTGCAAGTAATTGTCGGGTACCACTCCAGGGGAATTTTCGTTAAAATAGCTGCTGACTGCAGGGGTCAACCAAGCATGTTTGGGCTCGGTGAGGGCAGGATGGCTGGAGCAGACAGACATGCTAGTATAGGTAGGCAGACTGGTACTGACAGTAGATTGTTATTGGCAAGCACAGCAGGTGCTGACAGGTGTACAGGTTAGTGGACACCAGATACGGGTACAGGTTGTCTGCATTGTTGCTAGTTGTCTGTTCCCTGACAAACAGATTTAACACATTGCTCAGGCACCTCCCTAGGAAGGTGGGTGCTTTACAATTTATTGTTCTCCAGCCATTGTCTGGGGACACTTATAGCATCCACGCGCTGCCCCTTTAAAGGGCTGGGAATGCGCACACTCGAGTTCAGTAGCAAAGAATGGAAATTAAAATGGAAAAACTGAAGCATAATACCACCTCATTTCATTGACGTCACCCCTGGTGATGTGCATCTATTTTCCATGGAATAATGTATCTACACAGTGGAGATAGTATGATACCAGACAGAAATCCAAGAACCTATTCCTTGCACCCTGTTTTTGCACGTATTTTAGGCTACATTCAGACTGTGCGTTTTTTATTTATTTTTTTGCAGTGCACTGCAGAAAATGGATCACTCAAATGACACCCTAGCAAAGTCTATAGGTTTTCATTTTTGCCATTCAGACTGTGCTGTTTTAAAGTGATCAGTTTTTTCACTTTAGGGGAGCTCCGTTTTGGAAAATGACATGTCAATTTCTGTAGCGTTTTTTGTCCTGCGTTTTTCCCATAGGAGCCCTCCAAAATGAGGAAAAAAGACGCAGCAGTAAAAACTGATCAAAAATGCATCCAAAAACGGATCCTTATTTTGGGTGTGTTGTTTTTGGACAGCTCCTGTTTTACAGTTAAAAACGCAGAAGAGAAAAAAACGCACAGTCTGAATGTAGCCTTACTGTTTTATACCACAATACTGACTACAGTAAACTGTGCCCATGTTTTGCTTACTTGATACCTGTAGGACGGCAGTGGGGAATGCTCATATGTTGTACTTTACTCCATATTTTTGGAATTATTTGAACAATTCCTTATTCTGATTTTGATCAAACTTTAAGGTATTGAGCTGAAGGATGGGATGCTTTACCTTTCCAAACAGTATGTGCTCTCAGATTTTTTGAGCTGTACAATTGCTTGCTTTGGTTTTTAGCAATAAGCACTATTTGCCCAATTCATTTATTGTGTGTGGTTCAGTAAACATGAAGATAAATTAAGATGTGGCAGGCTGGAGTCTGAAAAAGAAAGACCACCGAGAATAGAATTTTCTGTTTTGGAAGGGTTTTTACAAGTAAATTGAACACTAGGAGCTAAGCAGTGATGAGATTCTTTGGTCGCATAGGCTGCCACCCAGTGCCATTTAGTAATGCCATGAAACTGTATCATCTCAACGGTGGCCAGGTAAGTTCATAAATCGCTTCTCTCCTCTTTCATAATTCACTATTAGATCAGACAGGGATGGTTAGTAATGTAGTAGGAAGCTGCAGGGACAGGTAGTGATGGGTTAGGGTCTGTAACCTAGCTGACAGATTCCTTTTAAAAATGTATCAATAAGAAAACCTCAGTCCATATGTTGTTATACTGCAGTGTTTCTAAAATCACATCCTCTTAAAGCCTTGTGTTCCCAAGAGTCTCACTGTTTTAGGATAACATTTAAAAATGGGTACCATAGAAGCTGGAAAATATATTTCAATATTTCCAGCCTTGTTACCCTGAGTAAGGCTGCGTTCACACATTGCACTTTTTGTGCTTTTTTTGTGCGCACTTTTCAACAATGCGCAATGTGTGTCTGCGTCTGCCGGGAAAGTCAATGTGAAATTCACTTTGTCGTTCAGACATGGTGTAAACAAACGCAGCGCTTTTATGGGAGAAAACGTGGGCATAAAAAGAATGACCATGTCAATTCTTTACTCACCTGCGCCCACGCTTTCTCCCATAGGAGCCCAATATCCCCGCTGGAATTACGCATTGCCGTTCAGACAATGCGCAATTCCAGCGGAAATACGCTGGCGCTAATGTCACACAGGGGAGGAACAATCCTGTTCCTCCTCCTCCGTGTGACATCTGTGACAGCCCCTTTGGGTTTTGTAGTGCATTAATATACACTGCGAAACCCAAATTAAAGTAAGTCAGATGTGTGAAAAATAATAAAAATTGAATACTTACACCTCTGCCAGGTGTTCTGATAACCGGGAGCCGAGAGATCCTCCACAGGTACTGTCCTTCCAGGGCCTGTGATCGCTGATTGGCCAGTCACGGTCATGTGATATGTGATGTGCTATTACGCGCATATCACATGACCGCTAGCGACCAATCAGCGATCTAGACAGGTCCTGGAAGGTTGATACCTTCGGATGTGTCGGCTCCCCATCACCCGGCGGAGAGTAAGTATTCTATTTTTATTATTTTTAAGACATTTGTCTTAGGGCCACGTCACACACACAGATATCTGTGCAGATATTGTTTGCAGATCTCTGGTTGCAGTGAAATCATGGACACATTGTTCCATTTTGTGGCTGTGTACAAATGGAACAATGTGTCCATGATTTCACTGCAACCAGAGATCTGCCAACAATATCTGCACAGATATCTGTGTGTGTGACATGGCCCTTACTTTAATTTGGGTTTGACAGTGTATAATAATACCCAAAAGGGGCTGACTCAGATGTCACACAGGGGAGGATTCTTCCTCCCCTGTGTGACATCACTTCTCCCCTGTGATGTAGGAGGAGAAGTAGCCCCGTAAAAAAACACGGGGTGTGAATGCACCGCATTTTTTATGGGGCTTTTTTGCGCTTTTTTACGCGGGTGCAAAATGGGGCAAAAAGCGCCCACGCAAAAAAACCGCTGTGTGTCAACGTAGCCTAAATCACTTTCATAATGGCATCTGCTGAATGATGCAAGCCGGTAGCAGAAGTATGGAGCAGGCTCATGGGATGAGCTCGCCCCATACATGGCAGGTAATGACTGTGTTACAGCCAGGACCTGCCTCTCAAACTTGCGAGTGGCTCCCAGAGATTGTTAACCTGTTAAATGCCGCTGTCAAACGCTTACAGATGCATTAATAGTGCATTGACTTTGAGGCGCCTCATTCTATGCGCTCATCAGCGAACCCACAGTGTGATCACAGGGTGCCGATGGTTTGCTATGGTCTGTTGAAGACCTCCGTAGCTGTCATTATGGAGCTTTCCTGAAAATCCTGTCTGTGGCCGAGCTTCAAAGAAGACCTTGATTTTTATTTTACTGTGGTATTTAGCATAAATAATCAGATGATCGCAGGCACCTAAGGGGATTAATGAATACAATAAAATGTAAATTTAATGTTTTAATAATATATGAAAAAACCTATACAACTTAAAAATCACTTCACTTTTTCTGTATTACAAATAAAGATGATAAAAATTATCCATTTGGTATCACAGCATTCAGAAAAGTAAATCTATCACAATATTTTTTTAAAAATAAACCCAATTTTGTAATTGTCAGAAAAAAAATTCCAGACTGCTAAAATGATGTTGTTGTTGGTCACGATAATACAACGTAAAATATTGTAATGAGCGATCAAAATCTTAAATCTATCCAAAATGGTATCAATAAAAACATTGTCTCATCCATCAAATAATAAGCCCCCTCAAGGCTTCATGAACCGAAAAATGATAACGTATCAGAGCTAGGAAAATTGGGACACAATAAAAAAAATATATATTTTCAAAGTTCTGTTTTTACTAAAATAATTAAAAAAAACTGGACGAGTTTAGTATAACCCTAATGACATAATATGCAAAAGAAAAAACAAAGGTTGCGCCACGCTGCATTGGGGAATCTAGATTAAGCGATATTCAGGATTTTCACTCACCTTTACTAGTTGTGCCGTATCCGCACAACTAGATTGTGGATATGTGGTGAGTGAAGGTTTGTATTCACTGATCTTCTGATCTTTGGTGTTCCTCTTCAACGTTTTTAATATAAGATTCCTGCCTTCTCCTTAGCTGGCCGCGTGAAGGATCATGTGCCGATTTTAAGGATGGATAAATGTAGCCAGGTCCTGCTTCGGAGCAGCTCACAACACCACGCTCCCCGAAGGGAGATTGTAGATAAGCCGATGAATAAATGTGGTATAATAGTAAGCGCTGAGAGCTAAAACGGGATACACAATGCTCTTAAATATATTACCTTTGAGTTTTATTCATTCAACAAATAAAAGCCCTCCTGCCACAACGCGTCTCGACGCTGACTGCGTCTTCCTCAAGTGGATCCACTTGAGGAAGACGCAGTCAGCGTCGAAACGCGTTGTGGCAGGAGGGCTTTTATTTGTTGAATGAATAAAACTCAAAGGTAATATATTTAAGAGCATTGTGTATCCTGTTTTAGCTCTCAGCGCTTACTATTATTATACCACATTTATTCATCGGCTTACCTAATGACATAATGACACTGATGAGTAGAATCATATTGCCAGGTCATTTTTAACACATAGTATACACCGTAACAACAATTTTCAAAAACAATGTCAAAATTGCTGGATTTTTTTTTTTTCTTTTTTTAATTTAACAATTTCGCTGTACTTGGAATTTTTTTCAGTATTTTGCAGTACAATATGTGTGGTAACTAGGGCTGGGCGATTAATCGAATTAATTTGAATAATTCGCCCCCTGCTGTGGCCACGATTCTGATTTGACGAAAATGGCGACCCCCCCCATGGGTATACAGGGCCCCCCTTGCTGCCTTAAACCTGTAAAGGAATAGATCATTATACTTATCCCTGCCGCTGTCCCGCCGCCGCCACCGCGTGCCTCCGGCTTCATCCGGCTTCTTCCGGCTTCCCCCTCCGGTGCACAGACAATGACGTCATTGCCTGCGCCCACCAGAGGAGGAAGCCGGATGAAGCGGAGGCGCGCGGTGGCGGCGGCGGGGCAGCGGCAGGGATAAGTATAATGATCTATTCCTTTACACGTTTAAGGCAGCAAGGTGGGGCCCTGTATACCCATGGGGCTGCTGCTGTATACACCACTGGGGGCTGCTGCTGTATACACCACTGGGGGCTGCTGCTGTATACACCACTGGGGGCTGCTGCTGTATACACCACTGGGGGCTGCTGCTGTATACACCACTGGGGACTGCTGCTGTATACACCACTGGGGGCTGCTGCTGTATACACCACTGGGGCCTGCTGCTGTATACACCACTGGGGCCTGCTGCTGTATACACCACTGGGGCCTGCTGCTGTATACACCACTGGGGCCTGCTGCTGTATACACCACTGGGGCCTGCTGCTGTATACACCACTGGGGCTGCTGCTCTAACACTGCTGGGGCCTGTATATACCACTGGGGAGGCTGCTGTATACCACACTGCTGGGGGCTGTATACCTGTGCTGGGGTCCACCCTCGGCTTATACACAAGTCAATAGGTTTTCCCGGGTTTTGGGGGCAAAAGTAGGGGGGCAGCTTATACACGGGACGGCTTATACACGTGTATATATTGTACCTCTTGGTTTTTTCTCTTTATTCATCAAAGAAAAGCAAAAAAAAAAGAAAAGAAAAATCGAGATTTAAATCGAAAATCATCCATAGGTTTAAATAAAATCGAGATTTTGATTTTTTCCAAAATCGCCCAGCCCTAGTGGTAACATGTATGGAGTAATTTAAAAGAACAATTTGTTCTACATAAAATTTAAAAAAAAATCTGTTATGTAATATGTGGTCAGAGAAGTAAAAATGTTTTATATAGCTTATAGAAGAGCATTTAAAAATGAAACCGCAAAACCAGAAATTGGACATGTTGACAAGGAGTTAATGTCATATAGGTTGGAACCATCCAAACTATCTTCTGGTCTGGGTAAATGAGCTGCATATTGGCCAATGAATATAAATGGCCAACATTAAATTCTGTATTTGCATGCTAACCTTGATACATTTGCAGCTGAATTCAAAGAAGCTAGGCGGACAAGATGACAATCGGCTAATCACTCAGTTTACTTCCGTTTTGTCGGGTTTGCCTTGTAAACCTTACTTAGGCCCCTTCACATCAGTGGCTCTGTCCAGATCCGGCAGATTTACCCCATCTGCCACCCAACGGCCGACTTGCGGTACACTTGCTTCAAGCCTCTATTCATTCTCTATGGGGCTTGCAGCAAGTGCGGCAATTGCGGTTTTGCCGTCGCGAAAACAAAACCGCGGTTAGAAGCGGTTTTTTTTTTTTGCTGCCAGATCTGCCGCATTCGGCAGAATTGCTTTTGCCACACCCGACCGCAAGCCCCATAGGCTATGCATGGGACTTGCCGTAAGTGTGCCACAAGTGCGGCCTTTATCTGCCGGATCTGCTGCAAATTCAAAAAAAGGCTGACGTGAAAGGGTCCTAAGGGATGTCTCTGTACTGAAATATGAGTGATCCCATGTATGGTTGCACATGTCTTGTCTCCTTAAGTTCTGTTCTGGAAGATGATTGAAATATGGCACACTTCAGGATCCGGTTTATATGTCGTGCAGAGCTTTAAGGACTTTTACATGACCCCTTACCCTTGGTTTGGAATTTTTGGTTCCGTGCTGGCTATTCACTAAATGTAATAAAATAGTTTTTCTTTAATAATTTTCCCTCATTTTGAAGTTGGACAAAGATAGGTTTGTGCTTTTGGAAAAAAAACTAGTTAGTTTCAGGATGCGGAAATTGGAATAACCACTATGTGCTCACATCTAACATTACCATACTTGCCAACTTTTCAAAGTTGTCTTTTGGCAGATATGTAACAATGATTCTCCTAAATGTTCATCTGGATGACTGGGCTTTCTCTGAATATATACTGTCCCTTTGCCTCTCATGGGAAACCAAGAGTTTCTTTGAGTTCTCTGCAGAGCCTAGAAGATTTAGTAAACTTATTCTGAGAGTAGTCCAGTTAATTATGTGGCCTTGAAGTCAGATTGTCATGGAAGCCTATTCCACTGAATGTTCCTCATCATGCTGGGTCTTACACTGAAGATGAACCATCCCTATGCCCCTCTCGGGAAACTAAGGTTTTCTTGTGGTTCTCTGTAGATCCCTGGAGGTTTAGCAGTTTCATTTTGAGAGTTGCCAGGTATGTTCATCATTGTCTTAGTAGCCATCAATCTGAATGGTAGTATAATTTCTTGGTAATGTTTGTCATATGCATGTAGCATTGAAGACAGATTGTCATGGAGGTCTATGAAGGTTTGAAAGCTTACATTGAATGCTCCTTTGGATGTTGGATCTCCCTCTGAAGACAAACCATCCCTATGCCCCTCATGGAAAACCCAGGATTTCCTGGATGTCTGTGCAGAGCTTGGGAGATTTGCTAATCTCATTTTGAGAGTTGACAAGTTTGATCTTCATTCTCTTAGTGACCATTGATCTGAATGATGAAACCATCCTTTGGTGATCTTTGGAAGCCATATGCCTGTAGCTTTAGAGATAGATTGTTGTGGACATCTGTGAAGCTTTACTAGACTTTCCATTCTGCTTCATACAGTATGTGATGGAATAAAAATCACTCTCTTTGACAAGAACTACCTGAACCATTTCCCATCTATTCTGTTCATTTCTATTAGAATTTTACGGCCTTGAGTATACTTTAAGTAAGGTTGACTTTTCTGTTTTCGGGACAGTTGAACTGACTTGTGTGTTTAATTAAAAGTGCTGTACATTAAAAAAACAAACCCTAAAAACATGTTCTTTAAGAAATTGATTTTTGAAAGGAAAGCTGCGAGTCGTCTTGTATGGGGTAAATGTCACTCTGTTCATGGCTACGCTTTGCTTCAAGTCAGGACTCGTATTATTTCATCATGTTGCCATGGAGACGGGGCTAACTGTCATCTCCACTCAAGCCGCTGATGGTTTTATTTGTAGGTTTTCAGGATTATTAAAATTTAACAAAAATTATTGATTTTCTTTTTATTAACGCTGGCTTGTGTTTACCCAAGAAGCCCAGGCACTATCAAGCTTTTTCCTGTCAAGTAATATAAATATATATATTTAAAGGGAGTGCTGCCCAAAAAAAGGTGGATTTTCTTTTCCAAAGCACAGAGAAAAATATTTTTCCTTTTTACTGTGTTTTTTTTTTCTTTCCCTTTTTCATCCTTTAGTTGTTTCGAATGTGATGTATTGTCCTCAGCAATTGAGCACTCTGAGAGAATTGTATTTTACAAATCATTTTCCATTTCCTTTGTTTACAGCAAGACAAAATGCCTCCCAAAATCACAGTTAGTCAGACTTTAACTTAACATAAAAGATACCTGTCAGAACATGAAATGGCGCATCAGCATGCCAAATTGTTGAAGTTTTCCCGTGTATTTATGTGCTGTACAGCCAGGCAAAATGCTTCAGTGCACTAAGTTCTCAAAGTATATGTTTTCCTCCGCGTAAAAGAAACTATTACGTCTTTTTTTTCTCCCCGTTCTAAATGAGAATGGCAAAAACTTATTTACATCAACTTTATCTAATGGCCTGTATGAGTGCTTTTATGCAAAATAGCCAGGAGACTAGAATTAACTTTTCACATTGGCTGTGCATTAGTTCTCCGCATTTAAAACGCATCAAGTGGCCAGTGTTATTACAATCGCGCACTGCCGACAATTTGCCTTTCACCACACAAAACTATTTTAGTATTTATATATAAAACCCCACGGATTACATGCTTATTGTTGCTTTTACTTATTTAATTCTTCTTTCTGGTTTGAAGTCCAAAATATATATATACTAGATGGCAGCCCGATTCTGAAGAATCGGGTAGTCTAGAATATATATATATAGTTTATTTAGTAATAGTTAGGGGAGTGCGGTGAAATTAATTGTGTGTGTACAGGTGGCTCAGGGGTCAGCAGTGAGTGCGGTGGCTCAGGGGTCAGCAGTGAGTGCGGTGGCTCAGGGGTCAGCAGTGAGGGCGGTGGCTCAGGGGTCAGCAGTGAGGGCGGTGGCTCAGGGGTCAGCAGTGAGGGCGCAGGGGTCAGCAGTGAGGGCGCAGGGGTCAGCAGTGAGGGCGCAGGGGTCAGCAGTGAGGGCGCAGGGGTCAGCAGTGAGGGCGCAGGGGTCAGCAGTGAGGGCGCAGGGGTCAGCAGTGAGGGCGCAGCCTGAGGGGTCAGCAGTGAGGGCGCAGCCTGAGGGGTCAGCAGTGAGGGCGCAGCCTGAGGGGTCAGCAGTGAGGGCGCAGCCTGAGGGGTCAGCAGTGAGGGCGGTGGCTCAGGGGTCAGCAGTGAGGGCGGTGGCTCAGGGGTCAGCAGTGAGGGCGGTGGCTCAGGGGTCAGCAGTGAGGGCGGTGGCTCAGGGGTCAGCAGTGAGGGCGGTGGCTCAGGGGTCAGCAGTGAGGGCTCAGGGGTCAGCAGTGAGGGCTCAGGGGTCAGCAGTGAGGGCTCAGGGGTCAGCAGTGAGGGCTCAGGGGTCAGCAGTGAGGGGGCAGGGGTCAGCAGTGAGGGGGCAGGGGTCAGCAGTGAGGGCGCAGGGGTCAGCAGTGAGGGCGCAGGGGTCAGCAGTGAGGGCGCAGGGGTCAGCAGTGAGGGCGCAGGGGTCAGCAGTGAGGGCGCAGGGGTCAGCAGTGAGGGCGCAGGGGTCAGCAGTGAGGGCTCAGGGGTCAGCAGTGAGGGCGCAGCCTGAGGGGTCAGCAGTGAGGGCGCAGCCTGAGGGGTCAGCAGTGAGGGCGCAGCCTGAGGGGTCAGCAGTGAGGGCGCAGCCTGAGGGGTCAGCAGTGAGGGCGGTGGCTCAGGGGTCAGCAGTGAGGGCGGTGGCTCAGGGGTCAGCAGTGAGGGCGGTGGCTCAGGGGTCAGCAGTGAGGGCGGTGGCGCAGGGGTCAGCAGTGAGGGCGCAGGGGTCAGCAGTGAGGGCGCAGGGGTCAGCAGTGAGGGCGCAGGGGTCAGCAGTGAGGGCGCAGGGGTCAGCAGTGAGGGCGCAGGGGTCAGCAGTGAGGGCGCAGGGGTCAGCAGTGAGGGCGCAGGGGTCAGCAGTGAGGGCGCAGGGGTCAGCAGTGAGGGCGCAGGGGTCAGCAGTGAGGGCGCAGGGGTCAGCAGTGAGGGCGCAGGGGTCAGCAGTGAGGGCGCAGGGGTCAGCAGTGAGGGCGCAGGGGTCAGCAGTGAGGGCGCAGGGGTCAGCAGTGAGGGCGCAGGGGTCAGCAGTGAGGGCGCAGGGGTCAGCAGTGAGGGCGCAGGGGTCAGCAGTGAGGGCGCAGGGGTCAGCAGTGAGGGCGCAGGGGTCAGCAGTGAGGGCGCAGGGGTCAGCAGTGAGGGCGCAGGGGTCAGCAGTGAGGGCGCAGCCTGAGGGGTCAGCAGTGAGGGCGGTGGCTCAGGGGTCAGCAGTGAGGGCGGTGGCTCAGGGGTCAGCAGTGAGGGCGGTGGCTCAGGGGTCAGCAGTGAGGGCGGTGGCTCAGGGGTCAGCAGTGAGGGCGGTGGCTCAGGGGTCAGCAGTGAGGGCGGTGGCTCAGGGGTCAGCAGTGAGGGCGGTGGCTCAGGGGTCAGCAGTGAGGGCGCAGGGGTCAGCAGTGAGGGCGCAGGGGTCAGCAGTGAGGGCTCAGGGGTCAGCAGTGAGGGCTCAGTGGTCAGCAGTGAGGGCGCAGGCTCAGTGGTCAGCAGTGAGGGCGCAGGCTCAGTGGTCAGCAGTGAGGGCGCAGGCTCAGTGGTCAGCAGTGAGGGCTCAGGGGTCAGCAGTGAGGGCTCAGGGGTCAGCAGTGAGGGCTCAGGGGTCAGCAGTGAGGGCTCAGGGGTCAGCAGTGAGGGCTCAGGGGTCAGCAGTGAGGGCTCAGGGGTCAGCAGTGAGGGCTCAGGGGTCAGCAGTGAGGGCTCAGGGGTCAGCAGTGAGGGCTCAGGGTCAGCAGTGAGGGCTCAGGGGTCAGCAGTGAGGGCTCAGGGGTCAGCAGTGAGGGGTCAGCAGTGAGGGCTCAGCAGTGAGGGCGCAGGGGTCAGCAGTGAGGGCGCAGGGGTCAGCAGTGAGGGCGCAGGGGTCAGCAGTGAGGGCTCAGGGGTCAGCAGTGAGGGCTCAGGGGTCAGCAGTGAGGGCTCAGGGGTCAGCAGTGAGGGCGCAGGGGTCAGCAGTGAGGGCTCAGGGGTCAGCAGTGAGGGCTCAGGGGTCAGCAGTGAGGGCTCAGGGGTCAGCAGTGAGGGCTCAGGGGTCAGCAGTGAGGGCTCAGGGGTCAGCAGTGAGGGCTGGAGGGTGCAGAGCAGGGCTGGAGGGTGCAGAGCAGGGCTGGAGGGTGCAGAGCAGGGCTGGAGGGTGCAGAGCAGGGCTGGAGGGTGCAGAGGAGGGCTGGAGGTGGCAGAGGAGAGCGGAGGCAGGGTGGCGGAAGACTTACTGGGCTGTTGGCGGGCGGCGGGCAGCGGCAGTGCTGTTGGCGGTTCCGGAGGCCGGGGGCGGAGTGTGGGCGGGGCTAGCTGGGTGATGGAGGAGCGTCAGCCGGTCTGTGGAGAGAGCGGCAGGACTGGGAGCTGTGCCGGCGGAGGCCCCACACTCGTTCCGGGCCGGTTGGCGGATGTTGGTGGGCGGTGAGCTGCAGGGCTGTGGGCGGGATGTGGGCGGCCGCAGACGGGGCTCTGTGCAGGGCCGGTGGCGCCGCTCGTGGGTCTGGTGCTTCCGGTTCCGGAGTTGGACACAGGAGGGAGGCCATCACGGAAGCGGAAGCGGATTTTGGGCGGAAGTGGCCTTCGGGTTTTATATAATAGATCATTTTTTTTAGAAAAGAATTGCATCAATGTTCATTTTTGCAAATGTTGCTGCACATCCCTTAACATTTTTTATAGGATAATGCCCTTTAGTAGTATAGGGTCTAGAGTATGGGGAGACACAGGAAGGAGAGGGTGCAGATCTAAGGGCCGGTTTAAACGTAGCGAGATCGCTAACGAGATCGCTGCTACATCACAGGTTTTGTGACGTAGCTGCGACCTCGCCGGCGATCATGCTGCATCTGACACTTAGCAGTGATCAACCCCCCGCTGGGAGATCGCTGATCTTTATTGAATGGCCTGGACCATTTTTCGATTGGCGATCTCCCGCTGGCCAGGCTGCACCGCTGTGTGTGACACACAGACTTACCAGCAATCCCCAGTGTGCGCCCGAGACCCTGAACGATCCCAATGACTGTTGGGTGATCACTGGTGAGATCTGCCTGTCTGACATCTCACCAACGACCACGTAGCGACGCACCAGTGATCCCGGCCAGGTCATATCGTTGTCGGGATCGCTGGTGCGTCGCTGCCTGTAAACCAGCCTTAAGTGTAGGATGTTAGTATTTTCATGAATTTAATAAAAAGGTTCTGCTCACCTATTTTTATCTTTCATTTTTTGCATATGCGTCTACACAATGGTGTATTGTCTGAATTACTGTCTCATCTGGCATGCAGCTACACTCCAGGGTAATCGGGCTTCCAGCGAAGCTGGCCTGTCGGCAAGTTGATTTCGGGAAGAAATATCCGGAGTTCGTTCAGCGCTTCCAGAAACGATCAATTAGAATTTGTGTTTTCGAAGTATTATTGGTAGTCAGAATCATCAAGAATATATCTAATATATAAAGCTGAATGTGTGTGTGTGTGTGTGTGTGTGTATGTCCAGGATTGGCATCTACATCGTCGCAACTACAGCCACAAAATTTTGCACATAGTGGAGAGAAAGTGAAAGGAAAAGTGTTGGAGGAAAATCGACAACTGCCAGCTACAGCCACAAAATTTTGCACAGTCACATGTCTGGACCCGACATCATCATAGGCTATGTTGTGAGGTGAAATTTTAATCCCGCGCGCTCCAATTCACCAAACAATTTTGCCTCTATCTACATAATGGGGAAAAAGTGAAAGGAAAAGTGTTGGAGGCAAATTGACAGCTGACAGAAGTGAACAAGGTGGACTTAAAGAATGAGAGCCATGGCGCCAAAGAGTATATACCGTACAATTGCTAAGGTGGGGCCCCGACATAGGATACTCACCACACCAGGGATATGAACACACACACACAAAATGCACCACACACTACCACGTGCTTGAACACATATACCACCCTCAGCACACATTTCACCACACATACACTAACCTCTCCACATAATCACCCTAAAACACACACAAGTCTGGTATTATCCTTCAAAAATATAAATCTGATTTAATAAGCCGCAAAACTACAAGAGAAACAAATGTACCATATCTAATATATAAAGCTGAATGTGTGTATGTGTGTGTATGTCCGGGATTGGCATCTACACCATCGCAACTACAGCCACAAAATTTTGCACAGTCACACATCTGGATCGCGAGAGCGTCATAGGCTATGTTGTGAGGCGAAATTTTAACATTGTGCATTCCAATTCACCAAACAATTTTGGCCCTATTTACATAATGGCGAGAAAGTAACAGTTACCAGTTGACAGTTGTGAATGAGAGGGGCTTAATGACAGCACCAAAGACTAACAGCATATACCAGCATATAGTCACTAAGGTGGGGCCCTGACATGGAATATTCACCACGCACGGGGACATGTATACATACCACATGCACACAAAGCGTAACAGTTAAGGTGGAGCCCCAACATTGGATACTCACCATACACGCGAACACAAACACACACCACAAAAAGACACACACAACACAAAGACACACCACACAGACACCCCACTCACAGGGACACACACACATACACACCTTATAGGGACACATGCACTCACCCCACAGGGACACAGAGACACACACACACACACCCCACAGGAACACACAGACCCCATAGGGATGGACACACACCATAGAGACACCCCTCCCCCCACAAGGACACACACTCAAGGGACACCCCTCCCTCCCAAAAGGACACACACCACAGGGACCCCCCCGACAGGGACACACGCACACCACTGGGACACACACACACTCCAGGGACACACACACCACACAGACAGACATAGATGTGCACAAATCGCTTCACACAACTCGCCTCATACGTCTTGTATCTTTAATTTCCAAAAACAAACATCTGATTAAAAACAGCCAATGTGCAACACATGTGCCATATAGGGAATTAAGGCAGATGTCAGTCACATGAGCTGTGTATTATGTGTATGTGTGAGGTAACATATACTGCCCGGCCGGGGGGAGGGTTTACTGTTGGCTGGAGATTTATCAGGCTGCCTATAGCAACCAATCACAGCTCAGCTTCTATTTTCCTACAGCCATTAAGATAACCTATTCAAATTTTATTTTGTTATAGCTAACATCAGTTATTTATTAACCTGGGCGTAGCCGGGTAGTACAGCTAGTATTTATATATTCTTGATGATTCTGACTACCAATAAAACTTCGAAACCACAAATTCTAATTGATTGATAGTTTCTGGAAGTGCTGAACCAAATCCAGATATTTCAACCGGAAATTAACATGTTTTATGCAATTTTGCAATCTATACTAGAACTTAATTTGTCCACATTTGCATCTGTAAAACAGTACATAGTTTAGATTTCATTTCCAATGCTTGAGTTAGGCCCCTTTCACATCAGCGTTTTTTGCAAATCGCGGCAGATGCGGTGAAAAAAACGCATCTGCCGCGATTACCGCATACCGGCTGCACTTGCGGCACGGTTGCGGCAAGCCCCATACAATGTATAGGCGCGCTTGCGGCAGGTGCAGCAAGTGCGGTTTTGGCACTTGCGGCAGGTGCGGCCGCGAAAAAACCGCGGCTGACCGCGTTTTTTTCGCGGCCGCACCTGCCGCAAGTGCCAAAACCGCACTTGCCGCACCTGCCGCAAGCCCGCCTATACATTGTATGGGGCTTGCCGTAACCGTGCCGCAAGTGCAGCCAGTATGCGGTAATCGCGGCAGATGCGGTTTTTTCACCGCATCTGCCGCGATTTGAAAAAAACGCTGATGTGAAAGGGGCCTAAGTTTGCACAATTCTTCCAGTTGCTTTCATTTTTTTTTTCTTGGTCATAACTTTTAACATTTTTTCCTTGACATAGATGTGTTAGCTCTTATTTTTGCAGGACAAGTTGTAGTTTTGATTGAATCACACCATTTATTTTACCTGTTGCCATCACAACTCATCTGCACTCGCTTTGCGGTGGGGGACTATGGACATCCAATACGGCAGAACCTCCATGACCACATGCCTTAAATACTGTTGTCAGAAATTGACAGCAGCCTCTAAGCAGGTGTGTTCAGATGCCGTCTTTATAGCAGAGTCACCATCTGTAGAGTATTGTTTGGGCTCAGATCCTGAGCCTATTCCATATACCTGTACCTGTTGTGTGACATACTTGTACTCAGGAGCAAGATAAACATGAAGGCTGTAGATCCTTCAAATGACAGCATACAGACGTGCCGTGCCCAATAAATTACATTTTTGCTTTTTATATTGTGTTAGCAGAAATTTAATTATCTGTGCTGAAGCTGCTGTTGGTTGAATTTGAAGTAGGCTACCATAAGTCTGTCATTTTTGAGCACTTATAATGAAACGTTGACCTTTAAAGCATAATTTGTCCTTTCACACAAAACTTGGAGAAAAACCTAATCTTGCTGTCATCCTTTCACAAGTAAAGCTTCTTTTGGTGCACAAACTAGCAGTGCCATGGAGTCATAGTTGGATCTAGGCTTTAGCTAAGAGACCTGCTGGGAAAGAGGCAACTAGATCAAGTCACTTGGTAGGGCAGGGCCTATTTATTGACTGAGCGATTGCTTGAGCTGAAACCCTTTCTTGTGGACATGGCCAACACTAAATGTCAATGGACACAGGTGGCTGAATTGAAGGAATTGTGTCATCACCCACTTCCAGTACGGTAACTAAAAGGTTTAAAGCTGAGAGTTTAACTACTGGCATTTTCAGAAAGGACTGGAAGAACTTGCTGTTCTGCCTGTCCCAAAGAGGAGGTTTAATCGCATATGACATTGCTGCTTCAATGAAATGCAGAAGAGACACTGCTATTAAAAAATAAAATTGTTGTGGCAGCTGATTATGTGGGCCCAAGTCATCGTATATTGCTGGATGATCAACAGCTTACTAAAGGGAAAGAAGCTATGATTGAGGTAACAGTTAGGATGAGAGGGCTAAAGGGCTGCCGAGAGCAAGATCAATTGGGTCTTGCCAGTGCTACTGATACCATATCTTCAGCTTCATCAGATGAGAAGTTTAATTTTGAAATGTATTTGGAAGACGTAGAGCAGGCAAAGCGTTACCACAGGGAAGTAGATTCTACTCCGATAGCAAATAGATTTACCATAATTTAGCAAAATATTTAATTTGCTCTTAAAGGAATCCTGTCACCTTCAGAACACCTCCTAAGCTACCAAAACATGTCCCTGCAGCATCCTATCACTAATCTCACACTTCTTTTGTCTCCTCAAAGCATCCTGTGAAAGTGCATACAAACATTTTAATACTCACTCATTAGTGATAATAATTAGCAGTGGCTATATTCTTTAGCCCTTAGGGCGTGTTTTTTGCAGCTCCAGAATCCAGCCCTCTATGTCTGTGTGTTCTGCTGTGATGTGCAGGCTTTACCCTCCCCCCTCTCTATCACTCACAGAATGCAAATCATTAGTCCTGCTTTCAGCTCCACATCACAGCAGCACAGACAGAGAGAAGGTGGATCAATCGGGGCGTGAAAATGAGCACCTAGGAAGGCTTAGTCTCACAGGGGAAGCCCTGTGAGACCTATTCAGGGACAAGAAGTCTCAGATTTGTGAGTGTATATTGTTGATTATTCCATTGTTACAGAGCTCTTTTTTTTATAGAAAAGGAGCACTAATACTGATATGTTAGGGTGCAGGGACAGGTATTAATAGGGTTGGGGGTGATTTGGAGGGGTCAGGTTCCCTTTAAAGAAATAGAAGAGTTCAACTGCTAATCAAAATAACTGTGCAGGGGCCTAGCGCGTGGTGCTGATGGCCGCTTGAACAGGGAGCTCCGAGACCCAGGGACCCTGTCTTCCGATTAACAGCTCTCTCTGCGTCGCTGACACCCCGGGCCTCACGCCTGAAGCCGCCTGAGACCCCTCCACAGCGGATGGAAAGACCCCAGAGCGGTAGGAACCCACTGAATAGAAGCATTGCGGACTTCTTTGTCCCGGCGTGCTCCTTCCCGCCTCCGCCACCTAACATGGCTCCTCCGCCCTCATCTCCTTCCCACTCCACTCGGGCTTCAAGGAGAAACTCGCTGTCCTCCCAGCCCTCTACAGCCGACAACGTGGGGATACTTCCTGAGCCCCCAATAACGCATTCCTCCATGAGAGACCTCCTAGCTACACTGAGGTCCTCTCTCCAAGAAGACATGCGGGCCATGGTGGATGGGCTGAGGGGGGAGGTGAGGGACATAGACTCTCGCACCACTCAGCTTGAGGTGGAGATGGGGAAGCTCATCCATTCCCACAACGCCCTGCTGGAGGAGCATGCCATTCTTCAAGACAAGTGGGAAAAAACCTCTCTGAAAACTCTGGATCTTGAAGATCGATCCCGCAGGAATAACCTCAAACTGAGAGGTATTCCTGATAATGTCCCTGCTACTGAGCTCAGGCCCCTGCTACAGAGATTCATAGCTGCAACCCTCCCGGGGCTCAAACCCAGAGACGTAATTGTGGACAGAATTCACCGTCTCCCCAGACCGTCTGCCCTAGATCCTTCTCTGCCTCGTGATGTACTAGCTAAAGTTCATTACTATGAAATGAAAGACGACTTTCTCAGGGCCTTAAGACAGGGAAAAGAGGTCCCAGAAGAATTCCACCACATTGCTGTTTATGCGGACCTCTCCCCAGGAACTTTGGCGCGACGTAAAACCTTTCACGCTGCTACTACCATCCTCCGAGAGCGACGCATCGACTACAGATGGGGATTTCCACTCAAGCTCATCATAAAATACAAAGATAAGACCTTCATTTGCTTCACCCCGAAGCAAGCCATCTCGCATCTCCAGAAGTGGAACCTGGTCCCGCTCGAGAGGATTTCCCCGTCACCCACTGAAGAATTGGCTTCTCCGCGGCTTCCCCCTGAGAGACGTGTGGACCCGGACTGAGTGACGTATCTGAGAATATTCTTCACTTGCATCCAGATTGAATCCCTGGGTCTCTCTTCCTCTTCCTCTCAAATTTTTTCTTTCTTTTCTCTTTCTTCTCCTCAGTTCCCTATCTATACTCGTGCTCTCTCTTACTACTTCTCCATTCTACCTTTCTATTTCACTTATAGTTAGCCCCTGCTCTTTCCACACACTCACTCCTAAAAGACACCTCTAACCGATCTCTCCTCACCTCCTCTCCGTTAACCTGTTTACCCTCCCTCTAACATTTCCTCTTTTCTGTAAATACTTCACCTCAGCCCTCACTATCTCCTACTTCCTTCTCTCCTCTATATCCTGATATCCTCTCTGGATTTCCTGCCCCTCCGAGTGTCTCTCTTTGTACACTCCTCTTCAGTCGGCACCCTCTACAATCCCCCTGGTTTTCCTACTACCTAATAGCCTTCTTGTTTCTGACCTAGGTTTTAAATCTGTACCTTAGGTCTCTCCTCCCAGATATTCCCCCTCTACACTCGGGGATCCCTGAATATGGGTGCGATTAGAGGCCCTCTGGACTACCTGTTTGTTTACTTCAAACCCTCTTATCTTTTTGATATTTAAATTACCTTCTTACCCTCCCCTTCTTGCCTCGCCTTCCCCCTCCCCTTTCCACACCCCTACCCCCCACAATCCCCCCCCCCTCTTCCCCTTGCCAGATTGTGCTTTAATATACTGAGAGAATAAGTGTATTTCAAGTCTAAACAAACGTCTTGTGTCTCAACCTTTGTTTCAGCTTTAGTCCCTGACTTCCTCGACACGCTCAGGGGTTCTGTCTAGGCCATCATGAGCATTACTTTCACGTCAATTAATGTGAACGGCTTAAATTCACCGGGAAAACGATCCCTGGTATGGCAACAACTCAAAAAGCTCAAAGCGGACGTCCTCTTCCTGCAGGAAACCCACCTTCTTGCTCAGGACAATCATAGAATGTCCTCTACCCTATTCCCGACGCAACTGTATGCTAACGCTGAGAACAAGAAGGCGGGAGTGGCAATCTTCATTCACAAGTCCATAGCCTTCCAACTGGTTGAAAAGGTTAGTGACCCCCAGGGACGCTTTGTGGTAGTCCGTGGCCTGATTAATGGAGTTCTGTACTCCTTGGTCTGCGTGTACCGGCCAAACAAGGGGCAGATTAAATTCTACCGCTCTCTCTTCGCAAGGTTGAATTCAATCACCGATGGTCTCGTACTTATTGGGGGTGATTTCAACCTGCCAGTGAACAGACGGCTTGACTGCTCTTCCCCCTCTCAATGCCGTGGTGAATTGGGTGAGCTACTTTTTGACCACCACTTACATGATATATGGCGTTACTCCCACGGCGAGGAGAAGGACTTCACTTACATGTCTCCGCGATTTAGAACTTATAGCAGGATTGACTATTTCCTGGTTAACAATGCCCTCCTACCCCAATGCCTCACATCCTCAGTCGGACATATCACCTGGTCAGACCACGCTCCCATTTCCCTCAGGATCAGAGACGCGCGACAGGTCTCTATATATAGCACATGGAGAATTAACGACCATATGCTGTCCTTCCCAGAAAATGTGTCACAAATCTCATCTCGATTGGATGAATACTTCACTATCAATGACACGCCGGAGATCAACCCTGAAACATTATGGTATGCCCATAAGGCAACAATCAGGGGTTCCCTAATCCAGCTTGCCTCGAGGCTCAAAAAAGACAGGGAACGCAAGGTGAGAGAACTAATCCAAACAATAGCGGACCTTGAGCCCCTTCATAAAAGCCAACCCACCTCCCACATACTGGCCGACCTCACCAAAGCTAGACAGGACCTGCGCTCCCTTCTCCTAACGAAAGCAGAACTCAATTTAAAGAAACTCAAAGCCACGTACTATGGAATGGGAGACAGGGCGGGCGAGATCCTGGCCAGGCGGTAAGGAAAAAGCGGAGAGAAGCCAGAATAGCTCATCTGCTCAGGGCTGATGGATCCAAAATTTCTAACCCCCTGCTCATAGCAGAGGAGTTTAAAAACTACTATGCTGGTTTATATAACCTATGTGAGGATCCCGCCACACCTCAGCCATCTGCAGATACTATTCAAAACTTCTTAGATAAAGTCCACCTCCCCAGGCTCTCACCTGAGCAATCCTCGCTCTTAAATGCTCCTTTTTCTGAAAGTGAAATCACTTCGGTTGTGGGTTCCTTGAAGAAAAAGAACTCCGCGCCAGGCCCAGACGGCTTCACCTATCAGTACTACTCTACCTTCCTGAAACAACTAGCACCCAGACTATTATCGGTTTTTTTCATACTGGAGGGGAAAAAAAGCTATACATCGAGAAGGTTTAGAAGCGACAATCGTCGCAATTCCCAAAACTGGGAAATCTACTGACTCCCCAGCTAATTTTAGACCGATCGCGTTGTTAAACAGCGACCTCAAAATCTACGCCAAACTACTCTCCACTCGCCTTTTAGTAGTTTTGCCTGCTCTCATTGGCCTCGAGCAAGTTGGTTTCGTCCCAAACAGGCAGGCATCAGATGGTACCCGGAGGGTTATTGACCTTTTGGAGATCATGGAGCACCAATCTACCCCCAGTGCACTTCTCTCTCTTGATGCCGAAAAGGCTTTTGACAGAGTGCACTGGGGTACCTGGAACGGGTCCTCTCAGGGTTTGGTTTTGGGGAGGGATTCAGGGACGCAGTTATGGCTCTTTATTCCTCCCCCTCGGCGAGGGTCAGGGCTTCGGGCTTTTTATCATCCCCGTTTGCCATCTCTAATGGAACCCGACAGGGCTGCCCCTTATCTCCCCTTATTTTTGTCTTATGCATGGAACCCCTAGCTATTAGAGTTAAAACTGACCCCTTAATCAAAGGTCCCCTTGTTGGGGGGAGGGAACACAAGATCGGGCTATACGCCGACGACGTCATCTTCATGTGTTCAGATGTTATGAGTACGATCCCCAGAATTATGGAACTTCTAACAGAATTTTCTGAAGCCTCTTATTATAAGCTCAACACCTCCAAATCCGTAATCTATCCGATCAACATCCCCCCACGTCAAGCCCTGACTCTCCGTTCTCAGTATCCTTTTGTCTGGTCTCCCTCGGGGATCCCATACCTGGGAATCCAGATCGTACAGACAGACAAAATAATACAACGTAATTTTGACACTCTCCTGCACAATCTTAAAACCAAACTTGCCTCGCACGCGGCCTACTTCTATCCTGGGTTGCGAGGGTCCAAATAGTCAAGATGGTCTACCTACCCAAGATTTTATTTGTTCTTTCCGGTCTCCCTCTGACCTTCACCAACAGAATGATTGCCGTTTTACAGTCTACGCTGGGGAAGTTCATATGGAATAACAAACCACACCGGGTGAGCGCTAGAGTTCTAACTCTACCAGTTGATCTTGGGGGAATGGGAGCTCCAAACATCTCTTCCTACTCCACAGCAATCCACCTTGCTGCGGCGCGCCACTGGTGGGCTGATCTCTCATCCCCTTTGTGGATGGAGATAGAGAAGTCATTGGCCCCACGCAACTCTACCAGATTGTTACTGGAGATGTCGATGCTCGGCCCTCTCCGTAACAATCCTCCTCTTAAATCGATGACAACATTACTGAGGGTGTGGTCTCTCCATCACAGGCACCTCCTCCCTTTTTTGTCCAGGTACATCTCAATCCTTGCTGCGGAGCTGTCTGTGGAGTCTCTGTCTCTCTCGACGTGGCGAACTAGGGGAGTCCTGCATCTCCATCAGGTTTACGATGAGACTCACCTCAGGTCTTTCTCTGAGCTAACTGATCAATATGCTCTCCCTCGCTCCTCTTTCTTTTGTTACCTACAGTTGCGCCATTTTTTAAATTCCATCACTCTACCCACACCCGACATCTCGCTTTATGATGGCCTAGTACAGAGCTTCTTCAAATCCCACTCTCATGGTGGGAGCCTTGGATTTCCTCTCCATACAATACTGTAACTTGTAACTAATAACTCTTATTGGATTTGTCTATCATACTTGTTTGTATTCAATGCTGAGCACAATTCTGAACACTCTTCTTTCCCCCCTTCCCCCTCCCCACCCTCCCCCCTCCCCACTTCCCCGATTCTTTCCTTTCCCCCCTCCTGTTAAGATTCGTTCTTTCCCTGATCTCCTGTTATTATAATAGAAGATCTTGTTAGATAATTGCCTTTACGGTCAGCTGTATATGTTCATACAGCGGTCTGGTGTATGTCTCTTTCAAAATTTTTTCAATAAAAATGTATTGTTCCAAAAAAAAAAAAATAACTGTGCAGGAATCATTTCCTTTATATCCTGAATTTGTGAGATATGTTGGCCATGTGGTTACCACTTTGCCACCAACCCGAGCTAGTGTAAGAATATCTGTTCCCCAGCTTTAAAATTAATAGGTCAAATTTGAGGTTATCTATGAAGGAGGATCTGATAGAAATCGCCTCTATCAGTATCGTGCTCTCAGGTCAAATTCATAGACTGCACAAATGTTATTTAGTATGTTTTTGTTGAAAACTTTTTTCAGATTTTTTTCCTTAGTGTATTGCATATTTACACTTCTATTAAAGGTTTTTCTGTTGTAAAGTTTTGTATTCCAATACATATATTTTATGTTCTATCTAATTGGATTGATTATTGTATCATAATAATTATTTAAAGCCTGAAGCTACCATTTTTTCTGCAGTAAATTTATCACTTAAACATGAGCCATATTTGAGGGAGACTGAGCAGGAGTCGGAGGATTGGCTTACTAACTCCAGAGCTCTGCAACTTAGAACTTGTCCATGATCTGTTACAATTTTTATGCTTTGCAACTTGCCATTTACTTGGCGATTCCTCTTCATTAGTGTTCTGTGAGCACTGTTAGTGCTGGAACCTCATTTACCTCACTCCCCCACCCCCTTCCCCCAAAGAAAAGCCCATATCTCTGTTATGCCGCTATCCAATTTGATACACAGTAGAGAGCAGCAGCATGAAGATAAATACCCGCTCAACTTCTTATACTGTATCTCGATACCTGTGCTGCTAATGATAGATTACGCTTGAGAACAGGCAGTGGACAGCTAATTTGATGAAAGGGACACCCTTGGTTAATACTTTAGAGTAGTTTTTCAAGCATAAAAAACAAAAGAAAACCTTTTTCAGATGAATTGTTTTTACAGATTTACATATTATCCAATAGTGAAGTGCAGTAACCAAAATGCTATTTGAAGCATCATTTCAAAGTTTTTAAGATTGAAGGTAGACATAAATTCATCAAGCTCAACCTGTAGCCTATCTTTGTAGAATTATTACTGCAGTTTTTAAAGGGATCCTGTCACCTCCAAAACGCCTCCTAAGCTATCAAAACATGTCCCTGCTGCATCCATTCACTAATCTCACACTTCTTTTGTCTCCTAAAAGCATTCCTGTGAAAGTGGAGAAAAACGTTTTAATACTCACTCATTAGTGATTATAATTAGCAGGGGCCATATTCTTTAGTCACCAGGGGTGCTGTTTAGCAGCTCCAGGATCCAGCCCTCTCTCTGTCTGTGCTGCTGTGAAACTGAAACTGAAGGCAGGACTAATGATTTGCATTCTGTGCATGATAGAGAGAGGGGAGGGCAATGCCTGCACATCACAGCAGAACATACAGAGACAGGGTGGATCCTGGAGCTGCATAACAGCCCGCCTTGGTGACTATGAATATAGTCACTGCTAATTATAATCACTAATGAGTGAGTATTAAAACGTTTTTATGCACTTTCACAGGATGCTTTTAGGAGACAAAAGGAGTGTGAGATTAGTGATGGGAAGCTGCAGAGACGTTTTGATAGCTTAGGAGGCGTTTTGGAGGTGACAGGATCCCTTTAAGCTGACGTAAATGTTTCTGGGATTTGTTTACGGCACCGTTGAGAATTATAAAAATCACACATCCAAACGATTCCCAAGAGCTCTACAAAGAAAATCTGAAGCATCGGTTTATTTACACCCTTCACAAATATGGGTGTAAGTATTAGGTGTTTCTTACATGATGGCATATAGTAGAAGAATAAGTAAATACATCCATCCAGGTTAATACATCCATCCAGGTTAGTCGCTTCTCTCAGAACGTCTTTGTTTTGTACACAATTACATGTTTCGGCGCCGCTGTCGCCTTGCTTCCGGGCCCACTCATGAACGTCAGACATCCTCATGACTTTCCTGGGGCTGTCTCAGGTTACACACAGGGTATTATGCAGCAGGGAATCCCACTGTGTGACCTAAGATAACCTCAGTTGCGTCAGCGCCCGCAACACTAGCTGTCTCATGAGAGCCTCAATATTGTGCGAGACATAGCAGATATAGCTCGCCGGTATTGTGCAACAGTGCATGTTAGGAGCGGTAATGTCAGGGACTCCAGCGCAGTTCAAACTTGCGGGATAACCCCTGTTCGACCTTTCAAGTCTGAATTGCAGTAATGTTTGAGATGGCACCACTTGTCACACTCTCACCTGTGCTTGCATGCCTGCTCTCACAGCATATGGGGGATTTTTTTGCGAACGTGACCCCCACCATATTGTTGTAAGGCCCCAAGCTCACAGTCCGTATTTTGATGCTTCTTTTGAAGCCAGCAAAGTCTGGGAGTTCAATAGTTCTGTGCCAACTTGTTTTTTTGTTTTTTTTTCTTGCAAATTTGGTACAGAGTTTGGAACTGAAAAAAGAAATCTGAACCACATGAGCAAGGAAGAAAAAGCAACATGGGCACATCACTTTTGACCTGTCATAGACTTTGCTGGCCTAAGGATAGACATGCAGATTTTGATACAAATTGTCAAAATATGCGTCACAAAAAAAAGCATCAAACAATGCACCGTGGGCACAGGGCCTCTAAGAGGATCCAGGGAGAGCCGCAGTTGTAGTGAAAGGGCTCATTGATTCCTCTTGTTCCCCTGGCTACTTCCACATATACTTCTGGGGCAAGGGAGGCCAACTGCAGTTCTCATCGTCTGAAAACAGTGCAAGTTGTCAGGATATCCTTAGCATTGCACAGGTGCTAATTTCATTAACTTCAGAGGTTCCAGCACCTTGTGCATTGCTAAGAAAATCCTGAAAATATGCATTGTGGCCCTTGGAACTGTACTTGACTACCCTGTTCTACAGGAGTGTGTGTAGTGTATTGCATTTCCATACCCCAGACCATCAGGCCAGGGGCCTTCAGCTTGTTCGCCAGACCTTGTAGGGCAATATCAAAGCACCTGTTTGCAGAAACAGTCCAGCACACAAAGAGTGAAGTAAAAAAAAAATCTTTACTGTAGCACAGGCTATAGAAAGTCTACAACACACTTATATGAATATACACAGTATATATAAGGAAAGTCCCTCAGGTATCGGCAGTCTCCATTACAATGTTGCCAATGATGCAAAGTTCATTTAGGGCTTTGAGGTATAGCCCAAAGGCTGCAGTCCTGCTAATTCAGCAGGGGGAAGCACAGCCAGCGCTAAACTTGGGAAGGGGAAAAATAAAATTAACTTAAAAACAGGCCTCTTCGAAGAACTGAAAAAAGTCCTTCTTTGGATAAAATGCTCAACTAAGTGACGAGTCAGCGACTCAACAACATGCTTTTTTCGAGAAGTCCTCTTTAATTTGAGTAATAACTCTATCGCATGTTCTCAGCTCTGACTGGGATGGAAGTCGCTGTTCTTCATGGTACACTGCTGCGGAACGGTCGGGGGGGGGGGGGGTCGCAGGGGCTACTCTTACAGGGGCATTCTTTGTCACCACTTACCCCCCAGCACTCCCCATTTTGGCCAACACTGGAAAACAGGATGGAGGAATTAGGTGACGACCATCCCCTCTAGGAGAGACAGAAATGACGGACAAACGGGCAACACCAACAGGCCCTTCAGGATCAATAAGCCCCTGTAGGTTTGGGTGCATCTGGCTGGCTAATCAAGGGAGGCATGGCCTCCATCCAATGCATCATTATCTTCTGGTCAGCCTCCTGCTGCCACTTTCAAAGTTGTTGGCAGTGGCAACCTGACTTGCGCCAACCGGGAGCCACCTTTTGCTGCCCCTCACCTTCATGAGGGTGACCTCCTCCCCAACATAGATTGTGCAGAGTCCTTTGGGAAGATGGTCACTTGGCAGGGTGCACCGGTTGACGAAGCACCGATGCCCAGTACCTTCTTCAGCTATGAAGCCAAATCCAGGGATGTAACTACAACAAGTGCAAGGGTTGCGATCGCACCCGGGCCCTAAAGCCTAGAGGGCCCCAAAAGTCTGTTTGGCCTATATGAAATAACCAATACTAATAAAGAAATGCAATAATTGGGGGCCCCGTTGGAGCTTTTGCATCGGGGCCCATGAGCTATACGTTACGCCACTTGCCAAACCTCTTCTGTTGGATGAATGCCACCACCTTGCCTTGGGTACATTGATTGTCAAAGTTATTGGCTTTAGGTCCACACTTTTGCCTTAGGCAAACACTTTTGGGCAATGGCATTCGCAAGCCGAATCTCCTCAAGAAAGGAACCAGGACGGAGGGGTTCATGCCATACCGGTGTAACAATTAGTGTGGATATCTCAGGAATCTAGTGGCAAAGGGCAAAGACAAGGTAGATACAAAGGCTTGAGTGCAATCTGGTAATATCAAAGGTGAAAATAGTTCATAAACACAGTTCACACACTGAAGAACTAATACAGAAATAGTCCTTTAAGTGCAGTTCACACATTGCATAAAAATAGTCTTTAGGTGAACACAGTCCTGGATATTGGTACAATGCGGTGCAGCTATACTAGAGTCCAGAAACAGTCCTGAGCACCACACTAGTGAGAACTGGTAACAGGAAAGATACTTACTGACCACAGCCTGTAGCAGGAAGAATCCTTACTGAGCACAGCCTGTAGCAGGAAGAATCCTCACTGACCACAGCCAGTAGCAGGAAAGCAAGCCGAGAACAGGGGTAGCCAGCAGTGCAGATGACTACAGACAAATCAAAGGGACTGACCTGGAAAGGAGAAACTGAAATGATGCACAGGGAAGCCAGAGTTGGAGCAAAATACTCAAGAAAGCCTGGAAAATACTCAGGAAAACAAGGATACATGGACAGATTGAAGTAGCAGACACCACCTTGGATAAGGGCGAGGAGACTCGGAAGATAAAAGGGAAAAGCTGCAGTTCTGACAATTGGATAGTTGTTTGGAGGGGGTATGGGTCCGCACATAGCGTTCTCTCAGTTGAAAGGCTCTTGCTGGGTTGCTACACAAGGCTGGGAAACAGGGCTTTCTGCCTCTACTACCTCTTCATCATGCTCCTATTCCTGGATTGGATGATCCTGTAGCTGTAGCAATGACTGCAGTTGTAATAACTCCAGGCATGCTGGATATCCTCCTGAGTGCAACATCTGGTGCTTCCGGCTGGCATGAGGAAAGGCTCGCTTCCTGACTGTGAGCTGCTCAGGTCCTCCTTTGGCATCCGAACTTAGCGTTGTATGTTGACCTCGCTGCATATGATGCCCAATGCGGGAAGCATGGTGGAGCTCTATGTGACATGTCCTGTGTGGGCTACTCTGGTTCTGGTGCTGAAGCACCCTCGGCCCCTTTGGTGAGGAAAATAACAGACTCCAGAGCGGGCATATCTTGCGGTAAATCCATCATTAATATCACTGCATACTGCAGGCACATGGTAGCAAAGTGTAGCTGTGTTGTACTGCATAGCCAAGATGGCACTTGGCTCTGCAGTGACACCTCTTTGCTTTGCCTGGAGGCCTCTTTCAGTGCCTGGACACAATGTCTCACAGGATATTATTGATTGTGCAATCTTGTTGCTTAGTTCCTCATTAAACCCCTCCATGGAGTGGACTGCAGAAGGCACCTGACTTACATTACAAATCTCATTCCCCATGCCACAGGTAACACCTTAGCTTGCAGTTGGGTGGAGTGATTATTGAAGCCTCTCATTTTTGGAAGAGAAATAATGAAAACAAATACCGTATATACTCGCGTATAAGCCGAGTTTTTCAGCCCAAAAATTGGGCTGAAAAGTACCCCCCTCGGCTTATACGCGAGTCAGTGCGGGGGCTGCTGTATACAGCGGTATAAAGCAGCCCCCGCATCCCCCGTAATGCAGGGCCCCCCCCCCTCATGATCCGGTCACCTGTAAAGCAAGTTATACTTATCAGTGCCCGCTGCCGTCCGCGCCCGCCGCTGCCGACATGCGATCCTCCATCTTCATGCATCTTCTTCCTGCTTCTGTGCGCGTCGCAGGCAATGACGTCATTACCGGCGACGCGCACAGGAAACAGGAAGAAGATGCATGAAGACGGAGGATCGGGATGTCGGCAGATGCGGGCGCGGACGGCAGCGGGCACTGATAAGTATAATTTGCTTTACAGGTGACCGGAGCATGAGGGGGGGGCCCTGCATTACTGGGGCTGCCTGTATACTACCACTGGGGCTGCTGTATATAGGGGCCCTGCATTACTGGGGCTGCAATACCACTGGGGCTGCTGTATATAGGGGCCCTGCATTACTGGGGCTGCAATACCACTGGGGCTGCTGTATATAGGGGCACTGCATTACTGGGGCTGCAATACCACTGGGGCTGCTGTATATAGGGGCTGCAATACCACTGGGGCTGCAATACCACTGGGGCTGCTGTATATAGGGGCCCTGCATTACTGGGGCTGCAATACCACTGGGGCTGCTGTATATAGGGGCTGCAATACCACTGGGGCTGCAATACCACTGGGGCTGCTGTATATAGGGGCTGCAATACCACTGTGGCTGCAATACCACTGGGGCTGCTGTATATAGGGGCTGCTGTATACACCACTGGGGCTGCAATACCACTGGGGCTGCTGTATATAGGGGCTGCAATACCACTGGGGCTGCTGTATATACCACTGGGGGCTGCTGTATATAGGGGCTGCTGTATACACCACTGGGGCTGCAATACCACTGGGGCTGCTGTATACAGGGGCTGCAATACCACTGGGGCTGCTGTATATACCACTGGGGCCTGCTGTATATCATACTGCTGGGGCCTGTATACCACTGCTAGGGGCTGTATACCTGTGCTGGGGTCCACCCTCGGCTTATACGCGAGTCAATAGATTTTCCCAGGTTTTGGGGGCAAAAGTAGGGGGGTCGGCTTATACACGGGTCAGCTTATACACGAGTATATACGGTAGGTTTATTCAGCTCACCACCAATTCCTCTGGAATGTTGAATAAGGTTAGTGGGCAGCAACACACGGACACGTTTAATCTTAATAATACAAATAACACACTTGTGCACATGTCAATAATCTGTATTCTAAATGTATGGAATTAAATGAAATACATGGATTACACATTTTCAAGAAGCAATATACATAGTATTGTGTTTCATGAGTGGGTCATTCCATATCAAGTGATCCAAATATTAATATTTTTTTTACCTGATGTCTTTAGATTTTTTTTTTTTTTTTCATATGAAGTACATCTTTAGTTAATTACAAATTAAAAGTTTTGTATTTTTTTTCTTCGTCATTTAATTTTTTATAGACTTTTACACTTTTAAAAAAGCACGAATTTTGGCCTGGTATGCTTTTACATTTTTATTATATCTCGGGCTATATTTAAGATAAAGAGGTGGGAGAGGCAATTTTGATGCACAATTGTGAAAAAGTGTTTGTTTTAAAATTGTGAAAAATGCCTGTGTGTTACTTGTGTTCTTGGTTATATTTGTACAGAGATTCAACTTGGCACCTATCAAATTTATTTATATATATATATATTTTTTTTTCAAATTTATATTTGTATGAGTGTCTTCCTTTTTACTTTTTCAAGTATCGTGAACTGTTCACTTCTGCTATGGGTGGATTTAAATTTATCTTTAAGCCACAGAATGATCTTTGAATCAGTGTCATTCTTTCCTTCACCCTCTATTGTTTCACCCACCCGCTCAAGGATCTTTTTTTTTCTTTTTGTAAATTTGTCTAATTCTTTTGGCAATAACCTGGATGATGGATTCTTTTTTTTTTTGCAATGGGCGATTCTTCGATGTAATTAAGTGATTTATTCAAATACTCTATTGTTAAATCAGGATATATAAAATCCTCTGTGTTGGAAGTTACAGGTTCTTCAAAATTTTCTGCCTTATACGCGAGTCAATAGACTCTTTCTCTTTTGCAAGTTGCTTTCTACAACTGTCACAAATTTTCATGCCTGCATTGATTGATGGATTTATATAAACCATCCAATCTTGTACCGGCCTAAGATTTTTTCTTTTTGTGTGTCCAGTTTTTTCAAAAGGGATTGCAACAGTATATATTATAAAATGCTGTTCCTTGAGAAGTAGCAGCCATTGCTGTGTGAGAAAAATACAGTTAATATTAAGTTAGGAAGATGGGTAATCTTCCTTATTTAATATTAACTGTATTTTTCTCACATAAACATTAAGAATTACAGTACGCTTGAGATAGAACGGTGTTACTATATAGTGAGTATCAGGGCTAGCACACACAGCTTTTTCTGTCTGTGGATAAACGCTGCAGTTTCGGCAGCTTTTTTATACCGCGTTTTTACCACATCTACATTAGTTTTTTTAATCGCTAATAAAAACGATGGCAGCTTATTTTATATAAATAGTGATAAATGCTTTGTTTATTGCAGCAATCAAAAAGTAGTGCAAGCAGTGATTTACTTTAAAAAACACACTGCATGTGTTTAACCCCATTGAAATCAATGGGGGACGTTTTTCTGAACGATCACTCAGAATAGCGCTGTGTGTGTATTAGCCCTTAATAAGAAAAGCATTTAACTATTAATATAAATTTACTCAAACTTTAAACACACTCAACAATATTGTAGTACACCGACTCCCTTGATGCCTTTGTACAGATTATTGTTTGTTCAAGAGTGAACATGTCCAGGCATGTCAAGATTTAAAATCTCTGAAGGTCTCTTACTTCCTGACTCTGCGATGGGCAGATACTTAACATGACTGACAGTTGCTGGCCTCTCATCTGCTCTGCATTCAATGTCTACCCCTGTTCATTCTCAGGTTGAGTCCTAACAAAGCATTCTCCTATGTCCTTTCCTGCTTCTAAGCTGTAACATAATAAAATAATACAGTAATATCTAAAAATTATGGATTATTTGGTAAATATAGACCCCACACTTGTAGACCACAGGCTGAACAGATCTGAATTCAGGATTTTCAAATTGACGCTATGATAATTTTATATTTTTAAATATGATCCCATCGCGATCCCAACTTGAATTTTGGTATGGATGTTGATAGGAGCATAACAGGCAGATGTACATTTTTGGAAATTTTTAAATTAAACATTTTTTGGAAATGCATTTTAAAATTTTGCGTTTGCCTTCGCATGGGTAAAATATTAACAAAGATACTCTTGTGACATATCTGGTGAAAGCCTGTACAGTTCTGAGTAGAATGGTGTTTATTTTGTTTCTCTTATTTCTAGCCCGAGTTATGAGGAGGGATGTAAAGGCAGGCAACACCAAAATTCACACTTTTTCGGAACTTTAAAAATCTATTTAAAAAAAAATTTCTAGAATTTTTTTCTCTTCATATTCTGCATCTTCTGACACACTATTACCAAATACCAAAATCTCAAAAGATTTAAAAATATAGAGGTAAAAATCATTGGTTCACTTGACATGGAATGACTTGAGTGTGAACAGATCTGTAAGACCATATATGTAAAGCATAAAATGGCCATATGCCATATGAATTCCTATCACATAAGTGTGGAAGAGAGGACCTCGCATGCTGCTGACCCTCTGCAATAATAACGCTTTGCACTTCAAAAAAAAAAGAAAACAGAAAGAAAAAAGAATGATAAACAATAATTAAAAAACTCCAAAGGAAATAAAATATTTAGCTGTTTTAAACAAATGTTTTAAGCACATTGTAAGGTTCCTGGACTTCACAGATGCTGCCATATCTGGCACTGTTTCCAAAATTCACACCCTGCAGGTGTCAAAAACACCTGAAGACTCCAGGAAGCTTAAAAAAATTATTTCAAGCTCCAAAACATTCTATAGGTTGAAAGAAAATGGCAGACCTAATAGCTGGGAGCACTCTTAACTGTAAGGTAAGGTGTTGTCCCCAGCCAGCGGATCTTCCAATGAGCATTTTGGCCGCAAACAATCAGGGAAAGTTTTAGGGTTTAAGTTTAGGGCCATTTTAAATTTCAAACTTTTTTCCCGAACAAAGCTGCATTTGCCGATAGATTTTTTTAATTTTTAAATTTTTTAAATTTTTTAAATTCTTCTTCTTTTTTTTTTGTGTACGGTAAATTGCTTGGCTTTTCGATCATGAACAGAGTTTGCAATGCTTGTGGCACATTTGAAAGTGGCAAACATGTTAGGGGAAAGTTTGCTCAACTCTAGTCACAACCATGTGATTGAATGAGGAAGCACCTATTGGTTATGCAGATGCTTACTTCGGAGAGCAGGGGAGGGTTGCACATTCAGGTGCGATGCATTGTTCCCTATGGAGGGGTGAGGGGTAAGGCTAAGTTAGTGAATAAGTGACTTATATGAGTTCTAAACATTATACAAGTGCAAAAGACAGCTCAGCATTATAGTATAGGAATGCAGGGACCATACAATTTTTTTTTTTTTATCTCCCTGGAGTTCCCCTGTAAAGGGCTTTTCCCATGGTCAATGTCCATTTTAATCAATTGACCTTAAAATAAAAATATGTTCCACTATTTTATATGTTTAAAAAATGTTCCTGTGCTGAGATAATCTTATTTATGTGTCCCTGCTATGTACTGTGTAATGGCAATGCCTGACCGTGCAATGAGCATGGTTTGATCATACCACATCTCATATCAGGGGCACATTTACAAGATTATCTCAGTACAAGAATTTTTTCTAGGTCCTTCCCTGAAGGGATATCTGGCTAGTCCCATGTTTGAGACTCTTAATCGTGGCTCTACGGACTCCATTTGCATATTAAAATTCCCAAGGGAAAATGCATCATGGATCTCACTGTGTTTGAGTGCTTTAGCCGGCTACCCGCAGTGTTTTCCTTGACTGGTCTCCCTGAGATCAGTGAATGCTTTATGATGTTGGTCTACCAGGCATTGCTCCCACCTAGCCAGAATCCTACTCCACACTGATGAGGGGCAATACCCCGAAACAGCTGTCTGTGGATGGATACTTGGCTCTGTTAATTCCCTTGTCATATTCTTAACTCGTAACTGAGTGGGATATTGACTAAAAGGGCCACTTAATATGGTGGTTATGGTGGTCTCCACAAGGATTCCACCCCAGGGCTAGGTCCTTCCCTGGAGAGATATCTGGCTATTCCCATGTTTGAGACTCTTAATCGAGGTTCCACTGACTCCATTTGCATACAAGAATTTTTTCTAACACATATAATTGTGAAATGTATTATTCCAAGATCTATTGATTAAAATCTTCTTTGTTTATGGTACAACCCACTTATCTACTGCCTTAGGCTACTTTCACATCGCAATTTTTGACCCCACGGACATGAAAGGACAGGATTGGATGTGGCCTTCGGATGCCATTTCTTTGTCTGGGTCCGTGATTTTCACGGATCCGGACACAGAAAGGAGCCCGAGCCTGGAAAGCGTAGGCAAGCAGAGGCACTTTCGCAATGTATATACATACATTGTGGAAGTGAAGCAAGGGTTAAAAATAAAGATCCTCACCTCTACAGCTTGTGTCCCGCGATGTGCGCCAGCTATCTCAGAGGGCTTAAGAACCTGTGTATCAGCTGTTAGGGCGGGGCAACCTGATCAGCTGATCGGTCACATGACCGCATCAGCTGAGCGTTTTAAATCTTCCGCCCACCAATCGGTTTTGGCAGGCGGGCTATTTAAACCTCTCAGCTGATGTGGTCATGTGACCGATCAGCTGATCGGGTTGCTCTGCCCCAACCAATTAGCTGATACACAGGTCCTTAAGCCCTCGGAGATAGATGGAGCACATCGCGGGACACACGCCGGAGAGGTGAGGATCTTTTTTTTTAAATTATTTTTAACCCTTTCTTCACTTCCACAATGTATGTATATACATTGTGAAAGTGAAATTACATGCTAAAGAGCAGTTTTAGTGTACTAAGCATGCTCAGTACACTTAAATCGATTCCGGGAAATGACCCGATGTTTTCCTGGACCTATGCTCCATAGGCCCCAATGTTAATTGCCGTGGACCGCGCTGGATTCGATTGTGTCCAATTTTGTCCACTGTGCCCAAAATCAGAGCAGTCTCCGAATCTGGGTACAGCAAAAAATCGGACACAATCGGATCCGTCACAAATCGGATGGCAATAGAGCACCAATCCATGCTCATAGGGATACATGGGGGCCAAATTGGATCCATGGCTGTCCGTTTTACAACCGATAGCCACGGATCCACAAAAATCGCAATGTGAAAGCAGCCTTAGGCTACGTTCACACATTATGCATTTTTGAGCGCTGTTCAAAATGCGCCATGTGCCTTTTGTCTGCCGACAAAGTGAATGTGAAATTCACTTTCCGTTCAGACACTGCATAATGTTACACAGCACTTTTATGGGAAAAAGCGCCAGCTTAAAAAGAATGACCATGTCAATTCTGTTACGCAGCAGTGCCGGCTTTTTTTCCCATAGGGGCGGTGCTGCTGGATTCGATGTCACAGAGGGGGAGAAAGCATCCTGTTCCTCCTCCCCTCTGTGATGTGTGACCGCCCCCATTTGATTTCGCAGTGTATTAATATACAATCAAAATTAAACAAAGGCAGAGGTATTAAAAATAATAAAGAATTAATACTTACCTCTCTGCCGGCTTGTTCTTGCTATCCGGGAGCCAAGCACCGATCTGACAAGACCTGGCATGACGTCATGGGCGCTGATTGGCCGCTTGTGTTCATGTGATATGTGACGCACATATCACATGACCGTGAGCGGCCAATCACAGCGCCCAATGTCATTATGACATCATGCAAGGCCCTGGCAGGACGATACCTGCAGAAGAGCTCCTGGCTCCTGAATACCCGGCGGAGGGTAAGTATAAAAATCTTTATTATTTTTAATACATTTGGCTGAATTTTACATTTGATTTCGCAGTGTATAATGCACTGCAAAATCAAATAGGGCTGAGACAGATGTCACAGAGAGGAGGAGGAACAAGATTCTTCCTCCCCTCTGTGACATCACTGAAGAAGTTGCCCGTAAAAACGCGCGGTGTGTGAATGCACCGCGTTTTTCTACTGGGCTTTTTTGCGTGAGTGCAATACGCTGGTTAAAGCGCCCGCGCAAAAAAACGCTATGTGTGAACTTAGCCTTAATCTAACGCTGTCATGCAGTGACAAGGTACCGTTAGACGGGGCAATATCGCTGGCAACTCAGGGGCGTGGCGAAGTTGAAGCAACATCGCTAGTGCGTTGCTACGTGTAACAGGGTGATTTCAACGGCGATAAGGTGCTTGAGCGGAGTAGCCAGGTTTACCAGCATGTTGGTAAACCTGGCGATGTTGCTCAGGTGATCTGTTAAAATCGCTCTGTGTGACACCGCAATGTCGATGTTGAAAGCAACTTCCCCTATTCACAGCAATGTTAATGATTGCTTGCTGGGTTGAGTTTAACCCTGGCAGCGAAAGTTGCTTTCAACATCGCAGCTGCGATGCCGGCGATATCTTTGCGTGTAACATCTTCATAGCAATCTTGGCTACATGCTCAACATGTGCGCGCTCCCGTGAGTTGCTGGCGATGTTGCCCCGTGTAACAGTACCTTTAGGTTGCAGTGAAATCATGGACACATTGTTATATTTTGTCGCTGTGTACAAATGGAACAATGTGTCCATGATTTCACTGCAACCAGTAAGTTGCATGTGAAGTTGCATGCAATGGTGCGACATGTAACGGTACACTTAGAGATCACTGCCTAGAATTGTATTAACAAGACAACTAAAAATCTTTCTGTTTTGGATAAGGGATGGTTTTCTCCCACACAAGCTTTTCTGTATGGCTGATATTGCCCAGTATTGTGTTGAATACTGTTGCTGGTTCTCATTGTTTTTGTTGTATTGAGGGTGAGATAAAGTTATTTTAATGTAGACATTATGGCTAATGCTGATATCACTGAAATCTCCAGAATCATCTCCCACAAGACTAACAGTAAAATTGATAAATTTACTCCAAAAGTGCCAGTGCCTAATACTTAATTTTTATTATTTGCAATAAAATCTCTGTATAGGCGAGTTTCTCCCATATTCGTGGACATAGACTGAATTCATAAATCTAGTATAGTATGTTCAAAAATTCAGCATGGAACTAGGAAATCTGATTAGTTGTTAGTTCTTACCATAAATGTATCTCCTGATTTAGCAATTTGGTGAATTAGGGGAATGTCACTCAGACTAGTGTACCCCTGCTCTATAGTAAGGTCCTCATAGAAACCATGTAAAAAAAAAATCTATTTCTATTTCCCCAAATAATGCAATTTTTTTTAAATTTGTTTTTAATTAATTCTTTTTTGTATTATAAAGTGAGCCTGTCACCAAATACCTGCTGCTCGTCACATAGCCAACATAAATCAGAGCCTGGCTATACAATTGAAGCCAAGCATGGTTTACTCTAAAACTATATGACTACTAGCTGGGAGCCCGATGCTCTACTAGCATATATGACTACTAGCTGGGAGCCCGATGCTCTACTAGCATATATGACTACTAGCTGGGAGCCCGATGCTCTACTAGCATATATGACTACTAGCTGGGAGCCCGATGCTCTACTAGCATATATGACTACTAGCTGGGAGCCCGATGCTCTACTAGCATATATGACTACTAGCTGGGAGCCCGATGCTCTACTAGCATATATGACTACTAGCTGGGAGCCCGATGCTCTGACTCGCAATGGCCGCTTCGCGGCCAATGCTTCGTGCTGCAAAGTCGACTCGCCATGCCCGCTGCGCGGGCATAGCGAGTCGCCTTAGAACTGCTCGCAATGGCCGCTGCGTGGCCAATGCTTCGGGCGTATCCACATGACCACGCCGGGGGCAAAAAAGCCATTCGCAATTATATAATAGATTCCTGCATGACTGTTAGCGATCATCTCCTCGCACCTCTCCCTATGAACACATGAGTGAGACCTGTTAATCTACTGGGGTGCAGGCAATGAGATCGTCCAGGGGCTGCACCAGACTAGTCAGGTCTTTCCCTATAGTGCCTGGTCATCTGTTCACAATATGCAGCTTTTCAGAGGGAAGCATAACTAGCTGTAGTAGCACAACCTGGATCTGATCCATACTGCCCATGATTCGGTCAGCATGAATCTACTGACAGGTTCCCTTTATAATTTCTGCTTACAAGGTATAAAAACTGTTCTTGGCTATGTAATGGATACCAAAGCAGAGGGGTTCAGCTCATGAGGGGGGGAGTGAGGGGGTGGCGGCGAAACATCTGAGTGGGCCCCTAACAAGGTAACCATGTGTACAACTATGGTGGCACAGCCTAATCATAGGTACAGTTGTGGCCAAAAATGTTGACACCCCTGCAATTCTGGTAGATAATACTCAGTTTCTTCCTGAAAATGATTGCAATCACAAATCCTTTGGTGTTATTATCTTCATTTAATTTGTCTTTAATGAAAAAACACAAAAGCGAATGAAGCAAAAACCAAAACATTGATCATTTCACACAAAACTCCAAAAATGGGCCAGACAAAAGTATTGGCACCTTCAGCCGAATACTTGGTTGCACAACCTTTAGCCAAAATAACTGCGGTCAACCGCTTCCGGTAACCATCAATGAGTTTCTTACAATGCTCAGCTGGAATTTTAGACCATTCTTCTTTGGCAAACTGCTCCAGGTCCCTGATATTTGAAGGGTGCCTTCTCCAAACTGACATTTTTAGATCTCTCCCCAGGTGTTCAATGGGATTCAGGCCTGGACTCATTGCTGGCCACCTTAGAAGTCTCCAGTGCTTTCTCTCAAACAATTTTCTAGTGCTTTTTGAAGTGTGTTTTGGGTCATTGTCCTGCTGGAAGACCCATGACCTTTGAGGGAGACCCAGCTTTCTCACACTGGGCTCTACGTTATGCTGCAAAATTTGTTGGTAGTCTTTAGACTTCATGCACATGGTCAAGCAGTCCAGGACCAGAGGCAGCAAAGCAACCCCAAAACATCAGGGAACCTCCACCATGTTTGACTGTAGGGACCGTGTTCTTTTCTTTGAATGCCTCTTTTTTTCTCCTGTAAACTCTATGTTGATGCCTTTGCCCCAAAAGCTCTACTGTTGTCTCATCTGACCAGAGAACATTCTTCCAAAACGTTTTAGGCTTTCACAGGTAAGTTTTGGCAAACTCCATGCTGGCTTTTTTATGTCTCGGGGTAAGAAGTGGGGTCTTCCTGGGTATCCTACCATACAGTCCCTTTTCATTCAGACGCCGACGGATAGTACGGGTTGACACTGTTGTACCCTCGGACTGCAGGGCAGCTTGAACTTGTTTGGATTGTTAGTCGAGGTTCTTTATCCAACATCCGCACAATCTTGCGTTGAATGAAATCTCTTGTCAATTTTTCTTTTCCGTCCACATCTAGGGAGGTTAGCCACAGTGCCATGGGCTTTAAACTTCTTGATGACACTGTGCGCGGTAGACACAGGAACATTCAGCTCTTTGGAGATGGACTTGTAGCCTTGAGATTGGTCATGCTTCCTCACAATTTGGTTTCTCAAGTTCTCACACAGTTCTTTGGTCTTTCTTTTCTCCATGCTCAATATGGTACACACAAGGACGCAGGACAGAGGTTGTGTCAACTTTAATCCATGTCAACTGGCTGCAAGTGTGATTTAGTTATTGCCAACACCTGTTAGGTGCCACAGGTAAGTTACAGGTGCTGTTAATTACACAAATTAGAGAAGCATCACATGATTTTTCTAACAGTGCCAATGCTTTTGTCCTCCCCCTTTTTTATGTTTGGTGTGGAATTATATCCAATTTGGCTTTAGGACAATTCTTTTTGTGTTTTTTCATTGAAGATAAATTAAATGAAGATAATAATACCAAAGAATTTGTGATTGCAATCATTTTCAGGAAGAAACTGAGTATTATCTGACAGAATTGCAGGGGTGTCAATACATTTGGCCACAACTGTATAGGGGAATCTCCTCAGATGAGTGTACTGTTAATGAAAATCAATTGTATTAAGGTCAGGACTTTAACTAGGCCATTCCAAATTTTTTTTTTTTTTCTTAAGCCATTCAGAGGTGGACTTGCTGGTGTGTTTTGGATCATTGTCCTGCTGCATAACCAAGTGCGCTTCAGGTTGAGGAACAGATAGCTGGACGTTCTCCATCAGAATTTTTTGGTAGTTAACAGAATTCATGTTTCCATTTATTACAGCCATTTTTACAAGTCCTGAAGCAGCAAAATAGCCCCAGACCATCAAAACTGCCACCACAATATTTTATTTTTGGTATGATGTTCCGTTTCTGAAATGCTGTGTTCTTTATATGCCTGATGTAACGGGTCGTATAATTTATAGAAAGTTCAACTTTTGTCTTGTCAGTCTACAGAGTATTCTCCCAAAAGTCTTGGGGATCATCAAAATGTTTTTTGGCAAAACTGAGACAAGACTTTGTTTTTTTTTTGCTCAGCAGTGGTTTCATCTTGTAAGTCTACTATGCATGCCATTTTTGCCCAGTTTCTTTCTTATGGTGTAGTCATGAACACTGTTTGGTCTTTTGTAAACTTTTGGATGAGTCGTCACTACTCTCTAGGGGAAATTTTGGTTGGCTGGCCACTCCTGTGAAGGTTTGTCACTGTTATCTATTTTCGCCATTTGTGGATTATGACTCTCATTGTGGTTTACTGGAGTCCCAAAGCTTTAGAAATGGCTTTTATAACCTTTTCCTGACTGATAGAGCTCAATTACTTTGTTGTTCATTTGTCCCTGAATTTCTTTGGATCACGGAATGATGTCTAGCTTTTGAGAATCTCTTGGGCTACTTAACTTTTTCAGGAAGGAGGACCTATTTAAGTAATTTTGGGGGCGCAATCCCTTTTTTCACACAGGGCTCTGTAGGTTTGGATTTCTTTTTACCTAATAATGAAGTAATTTATTTATAAACTGCATTTTGCATTTAATTTAGTTATTAAGACAAACATGTTTGGTGATCTGAAACATTTAATTGTGACAAAAAAGCAAAAAAAAGAAATCAGGAAGTAGACAAACGCTTTTTCACACCACTGTGTTATAATGGACCCCATAGTCCTCCATATAATATAATGCACCTCCATATTCCTCCATATATTATATGTCCTCCATATAGTATTTTGCACCCCCATAGTCCTCCATGTATTTTAAAGCACTGCCCATAGTTCTTCATATGGTATAATGCACCCCATTGTCCTCCATATAGTATAATGCACTCAATATAGTATAATTCACCTCATAGTTCTCCACATAGTATAATGCATCCCCCATAATGCGGCCACTATAACCTTTCATATATTATAATGCACCTCCATATTCTTCCATATGTTTTAATCCACTTGATATTCCTACATAGATTATAATGTACCACTATATTCCTCCATAGATTATAATGCACTTCCATATTTCTGCATAGATTATAATGCACCACTATATTAGCCCATATATTATAATAGTTCTCCATTTAATATAATGCACTCCATATATTATAATGCATCCCCATAATCCTCCATATAGTATAATTCATCCCCAAAGCCCTCCATATTATAATGCGGCCACGATAGCCTTTTATATATTATAATGCACCTCCATATAATATAATGCATGCCATATTCCTACATGAATGCACCACTATATTCCTCCATAGATTTATAATGCACCTGCATATTCCTCTACATATTATAATACACTTCCATATTCCTGCATAAATTATAATCCACCACCAATTTACTCCATATACCATATATACTCGTGTTTAAGCCGCCCCGTGTATAAGCCGACCCCCTACTTTTGCCCCCAAAACCTGGGAAAACGTATTGACTCTCGTATAAGCCGAGGGTGGACCCCAGCACAGGTATACAGCCCCCAGCAGTGTGGTATACAGCAGGTCCCCAGCATAGTATACCGCCCCAGCAGTGATGGCATACAGCAGGTCCCCAGCATAGTATACAGCCCAGCAGTGATGGTATACAGGTCCCCAGCATAGTATACAGCCCAGCAGTGATGGTATACAGGTCCCCAGCATAGTATACAGCCCAGCGGTGATGGTATACAGGTCCCCAGCATAGTATACAGCCCCAGCAGTGATGGTATACAGCAGGTCCCCAGCACAGTATACAGCCCCAGCAGTGATGGTGTACAGGTCCCCAGCATAGTATACGGCCCAGCAGTGATGGTATACAGGTCCCCAGCATAGTGTACAGCCCCAGCAGTGATGGTATACAGCAGGTCCCCAGCACAGTATACAGCCCCAGCAGTGATGGTGTACAGGTCCCCAGCATAGTGTACAGCCCCAGCAGTGATGGTATACAGCAGGTCCCCAGCACAGTATACAGCCCCAGCAGTGATGGTATACAGCAGGTCCCCAGCATAGTATACAGCCCAGCAGTGATGGTATACAGGTCCCCAGCATAGTATACAGCCCAGCAGTGGTGGTATACAGGTCCCCAGCATAGTATACAGCCCAGCAGTGATGGTATACAGGCCCCCAGCATAGTATACAGCCCCAGCAGTGATTGTATACAGCCCCAGCAGTGATGGTGTACAGGTCCCCAGCATAGTGTACAGCCCCAGCAGTGATGGTATACAGCAGGTCCCCAGCACAGTATACAGCCCCAGCAGTGATGGTATACAGCAGGTCCCCAGCATAGTATACAGCCCAGCAGTGATGGTATACAGGTCCCCAGCATAGTATACAGCCCAGCAGTGGTGGTATACAGGTCCCCAGCATAGTATACAGCCCAGCAGTGATGGTATACAGGCCCCCAGCATAGTATACAGCCCCAGTAGTGATTGTATACAGCAGGTCCCCAGCACAGTATACAGCCCCAGCAGTGATGGTGTACAGGTCCCCAGCGTAGTATACAGCCCAGCAGTGATGGTATACAGGCCCCCCTCACAGTATGCCCCCCCCCTCACAGGGTGGCCCTTGCATGCAGGTATACAGGCCTCCCTCACAGTATGGTGCCCCCCCCCTCACAGGATGGGTCTTGCATGCAGCGCTGCGCGCATACATTACCTGGCTATCAGCTGTCACCCTCCAGTGGCGGATCGTTCTCCTGGCTCCGGGCTGCATCTTCATCTGTGTCTTCCTGCTTGTGGCCGGGGCTCATCGCAATGATGTCATCGCGACCCCGGACGGTCACGTGACAAGCAGGTAGACACAGATGAAGATGCAGCCAGGAGAACGATCCGCCACCGGAGGGTGACAGCTGATAGCCAGGTAATGTATGTGCGCAGCGCTGCATGTGAGGGCCATCCCGTGAGGGGGGGGGCGCCATACTGTGAGGGGGGCCTGTATAATGGCACTGACTCGCGTATAAGCCGAGGGGGGACTTTTCAGCCCAATTTTTGGGCTGAAAAACTCGGCTTATACGCGAGTATATACGGTATTATAAGGCACCTCCATATTCCTACATAATTTTAATGGAGACCACATAGTCCTCCATATTGTAATGTAGCTCCTATAGCAGGGCTGTGGAGTTGGTAAGCCAAATCACCGACTCCAACTCCTCAATTTTCCTGACTCTGACTCCAACTCTTTCATACCTGGCTCATGTTTAAGTGATACATTTATTGAAGTACAATGTGAGCATCAGGCTTTTAATCATTGATACAATAATAAAGATATTTAGATAGAACATAATAGCCATTCATAATAATCATATTCAGTACATTCTGCTTTAAACTACTGTACCAAATTTATTATATATTTTAAGAGTTGGTCCATTTTATACTGACTCCAACTCCGACTCCACCAAAATGGGCACCGACTCTGACTCCACAGCCCTACCCCATAGTCGCCCAGTATTTTTCCCGCAAGCAAAAAAACAAAACAAAATACCTCTTATACTCACCTACTCTTGGATCCTGAGTAGTCTGCCTGGCAAAAAGGACCAAAGCAGTGATGTCATTGCTCCAGGGCATGCAGAGTCCTAGTGTGATTACATAATCATGCTACTCCACGTCCCTGCTGCATATATGAGTCTTCCCTTTGACCTGTAGATCACGAAGCAATCACTGTTCTCAGGGAGACCAGTCCAATAAAACACTGTGGGCAACCGGCTAAAGCCTCAACACAGTGAATTCCTAGGCGCATTGGCCCCTGGGAATTATGAATATGCAAATAGTCTGTGGAGCCTCGTTTAGGAGTCTCAAACACAGGACTAGCCAGATATCCCTCCAGGGAAGGATCTAGCCATGGGGTGGCTCCTTGAGGAGACCACCATAACCACCACATTAAGTGGCCCTTTCAGTCAATATCCAGCTCTTTACGAGTTTAAAGATATGACATGGGGAATACCAAGGACTGTTTGTGACTCCTAAACGAGTCTCCACGGACTCTATTTGCATATTCTTTGACCTGTAGATGGCAGACCTGAATCAATCTGCATCCTACAGAATGGAGAGCGGTAGGGGGATTGAGCCTCGTGGAGTAGCAATAGCTCCGAGTGGACCCCTGAGATTGCAGGACCCTGAACAACTACCACTTCTGCCCCTCCCCGGTAGCTATGCTACTGTACCAAAGTATATAATCTCTAGAGAACACGGCTCTGATAACTGCACAGAAGCCTTTACTGTACATCTGCATGTGTTATCACATGACCAGAACAGTTTGTTTTATGTGCTATAACATTAAAGATTGTTATTTAATAACTGCAAGTATAGATCGGGGAAAATTGAGAGTGATGGCTAAAATGCACTGAAATGTTTTAACTTTTGATCATATAGTGAATGTTTTTCATTATACACTGATTTAATGAACTGTTAATACCTCTTTAATTCTTATTTGGTATATAAAGTGTCTGTTATTTCATACTTAAAGATCATATTTAATTTCTTCTCATTTATTTTTCATTAAGGAGGAAGATAGTGAAGAAGAACCAAAGTTGAAATATGAAAGATTGTCCAATGGAGTGAGTGACATCTTACAAGAAGATGCAGCGAGCTGTATGACGGTGCATGAGAAGGTATGCCTACATTAATGGATACAATTTATTTTTGTCACCAGTAGATGCTAAAATAATGTGGCCGGTGTTACTAATCCATGATCAGTTAATTCTAACGGTTATACTTTAGTAAAACATTTCCTTTCTAACTATTATCATTCATACAGCATGTGGGCACAAATCCTCCTGTTCTTATTCACATTGTGAGCCGTAGACTTGGAGAGGTGGCGAACAGCCTCAGGCTACGTTCACATTGCTGTAGTACTGTACGTTACAACGGAAACAATAAGTGTTTCCATTGTAAGGGACAGCAAAAGTGACATTTTGAACCATTTTTGAACGCATACCTTTTTGGCTTTTGATGGAGATAGATTAATAGATGATATTATAGAAAGAAAAGATGATAGAATAGATAGAAATATAGAATGATGCTAGAATGGCATTACCAGCAGTGTCCTTGCTCTTCTCTCTCTGTCTCCCGCTCTCTCTGCTGCTTCCATGTCGCTGGGTGAATATTCATGAGCATAATGAGTGGCACCAGAAGTAGCAGAGAGAGAACAGTGAGACACTGGTAAACTAACTATTCTAGTAGGCATCCAGTGACAAAACCGGACAGAAACAAATCCGGTCTGGTCTGGGACCATTAACATGGGGGCCTATGGAGCCGGACCCGGGAAAAAACATAATTGTTTTCTGGATCCAGTTCCAGGGTACAGAGCATGCTCAGAACAAGAGCACCGCTCTTTACCTGTGGTATATGTGTGTAATTTCACTTTAGCAGTGTATCTATATACTCTTCTGAAGTGAAATTAAGTCAATGGATGGTCAAAAATAAAAAAAAATTCTCACCTATCCGCCGACTCCGAGTGTCCCACGATGAATTCATCTCCGAAGGCAAAAGGACCTATGCATCAGCTGAACGGGAAGGGGTGGGGCAACCCAATCAAATGATAAGTCATATGACTGCATTGCGCAGTTTAAATCTTTAAAACCGCGCTGATGCGATCATGTGACCCGTCAGCTTATTGGGTGCCCCACCCCTTCCCGGTCAGCTGATGCACAGGTCATTTTGCCTTTGGAGATGAATTTATCGCGGGACACTCGGAGGGATAGGTGAGAATTTATTATTTTTTTATTTTTAGCCATCCATTGACTTAATTTCACTTTAGCAGTGTATATAGATACACTGCTAAAGTGAAAGTGGACAGCGTTGACTGCTGTTGTCTGGCTCGGCTCCCCCCTGCTCTTTCTGTGTCCGGATCCCGAACCCGGACCCAGAAATGGCATTCGGAGTTGCCAAGCCAGTGCTGTCTGTTCCTGTTCGTGGGGTCCTGCAAAAAACAGGTTCCCCACGAGCAGGAAGAAGACGTAGTGTGAAGCCAGCCTTAGGAGAATATCTATGTGTGCAGGATGTTTGGGCAACTATTCATGTGCAGAACTATTACCCAAGTAAAAACATAATTTTTTCCTATCTGTGTTGTTCATTTTCAACTTTTAAAGTAAGACTAGGAATCAAACAACTAAAAATGTGCAAAATATATTTCTGACATTATCTATATATAATTACTTGTGGCGTCCGACATTGCTTTTGTGTCCGGTTGTCCCTGTATCGCCAATATATGGCCAATATATGGTAATATCGCCCATATATGAATATAGTACTCTGTGGGACTGTGTTCCTCATGGTAATGGTATCCCTGTGCCCATATATGGTAATAGACCTCTGCTTACCTCATGGTAATAGTGCCCATATATGGTAATTGTGCCCATATATGGCAATAGGACTCTGTGTCTCTCATGGTAATAGTGACCACATATGCTGACTGTGCCCATATTGGTAATAGGACTGTGTCCCTCATTGTAATAGTGTCTCCTGTGCCCATATATGGTAATAGGACTCTGTGTCCCTCATGGTAAAAGTGGGAAGTCAGATTTATGAAATTATATTAGCCCATGCACAAAAATGTGACCCATGCAGGAGAAACAAAAATGACAAAAGTTTCAGGTCTCATAAAATGGAAACACAAACCAAAATATTGTTTTTAGAAGTGGTAAAAAGAATTAACCACTAAATTTAGAATAAGTTATAAAACTTTGGTGTCATTGTATTCATGCTAGAAAACTTTGTAAAAAAAAATAGACATCAGAGTACACAGGGAGAGTGCAGGGGGAAAGTGACAGTGCACAGGGGGAGAGTGAGCGCGGTGGGGAGAGACAGCCGCCCCCCCAGAGCCACAGAACCTGCCCTCATTGTGATGTCATCACTTTCCCCATGTGATATCATCGGGGCTCTATCTAGTATATTATGTAATATTGAATCCAGGTTATCTTGCCTTGTCCATGTGTATTTTGTTACAGTAGCCCATTTATCATCAAATTGTCTTTGTTCTTCAACATCTCCCCTGGACCTTGTCAATCCGGCAATGTCCGAGCCAACATAACTCTTTGTTTATGAGACTGATTTTCCATGGAGGTAGGCATTAGGCTATGTGCCGACGCTGCTTTTTGGGTGCAGAAAGTTTCTGCAGCAAAACGCTTCTAAACTGCACACTGTGGCAGAAAAACACACCACAAAACACATGCGTTTTTGGTGCAGATTTAGGTGCAGTTTTTGGTCATGCAATTTTTCACTATTGTCATAGGCTGGGAGGGCTACAAAACTCATTAAATAATTGATATGCTCATTCTTATGTCTTGACCACAAACTGTAAGGAAAGAAAAGAAGCATTCTTGGCACAGCACTTTGGAATTCTCATAGACTTCGCTGGGGAAAGGATACACATGCAGTTTTGAGACAAAAGATGACGCAAAACTGCTGCAAAAACACAGCAAAAAGTGCAGCACCAGCACAGGACCTTATAGTGTTAGAAGTCTTGACCAAGGACCCCAGCTGGTATCGTAGGTACTTTTTCTGACAAGACCAGAATTCGAACCCCATGTTGGAAATTGTGCCGTTGAAGGGTGTGCAAATTAACACTACACTATACCATCCATTGGCAGGATGTAAGATGCAAGCAAGTATGGTGTATACCAAACGCCAAAATCAAGTATTGGGAATTGTATACAGGGGCATCTGTACAGTATATGGGCTATGTTCCCCTAAGTCCAGATGGGAGATTCCGGAAAAAGTTGTAGAGAGTGAAAGGGCAAACATCCTATGAGACTTCAAGATCCAGACGGATAGGTAGGTGTTAGCTAACCAACCAGATATAGTATTAGTAGATAAGAATCAGAAGACAGCAATGGTAGTAATGTGACAGTGCCATATGACAGTAACATCAGGAAGAAGGTATATGAAAAGCTGGTAAAATACCAGGGCTTTAAACAAGAATTGGAGAAGATGTGGAAAGTGATGGCAGCAGTGATTCCAGTGGTGATAGGAGCACTTGGAGCAGTGACCCCTAGGTTGGTAAAATGGCTGCAACAGATCCAAGGAGCAACATCTGAACTCTCTGTCCAGAAAAGTGTAATGCTGGGAACACCTATAATCCTGTGCAGAACCCTCAAATTCCCAGGCCTATTTGTGATCCCATGCTGCAGTGTCTGTATACTTATTTACTTCCGTCAAAGCCTAGAAGATGTGGTATGATCAGCCAATGTCACTGTATGGTCAGACACAGCCATTACACAGTACATAGCAGGGGCGCATTTATATGATTATCTCAGCATAGGAAAAAAAATTTTCAACACATCCAATTGTGGAACTTATTATTCCAAGATCTCTTGACTAAAATTAATTTTGTTGTTGGTAAATCCGTTTAATGATTTTTGATTCTTCAGAATCAGTTAAATCTCTGTTTTGCTCATTTTGCCTCAGGAAAACAAGTTGCCTAATAATTCTGTACACCTTAATAAAGGACGTTTCTATTCTTAGGCCACAGCCTCATAACACAAATACAAATCATCTGGTATGCTTCATCCAATAAGCATGTTTATACAGCTTGGAGATGAAAATCTGCAGAAATTGATTATCTGGTCAAAATACTCCCTTGCCTAATAATTGTGCACACAGTGTACTATATGTTCTATATATAAGTGAAAAGTATTTTTTTATGTAAACTGAAAACACTTAAAACAACTAATATATATAACTATTACCATTTTCAGGTCTCTACTGCTGTTTAGTTCCCTCCTGGTAACTCTATTCAGTTATCTCATGATGCCACTGTTCCTCTTCCTTCCAATGCCTCCCTTCGGTTGCCTTCCCGAAGCCTTCCTTCGGTTGCCTTTCCGAAGCCTTCCTTCGGTTGCCTTCCCGATGCCGCCCTTTGGTTGCCTTCCCGATGCCGCCCTTTGGTTGCCTTCCCGATGCCGCCCTTTGGTTGCCTTCCCGATGCCGCCCTTTGGTTGCCTTCCCGATGCCGCCCTTTGGTTGCCTTCCCGATGCCGCCCTTTGGTTGCCTTCCCGATGCCGCCCTTTGGTTGCCTTCCCGATGCCGCCCTTTGGTTGCCTTCCCGATGCCGCCCTTTGGTTGCCTTCCCGATGCCGCCCTTTGGTTGCCTTCCCGATGCCGCCCTTTGGTTGCCTTCCCGATGCCGCCCTTTGGTTGCCTTCCCGATGCCGCCCTTTGGTGGCCTTCCCGATGCCGCCCTTTGGTGGCCTTCCCGATGCCGCCCTTTGGTGGCCTTCCCGATGCCGCCCTTTGGTGGCCTTCCCGATGCCGCCCTTTGGTGGCCTTCCCGATGCCGCCCTTTGGTTGCCTTCCCGATGCCGCCCTTTGGTTGCCTTCCCGATGCCGCCCTTTGGTTGCCTTCCCGATGCCGCCCTTTGGTTGCCTTCCCGATGCCGCCCTTTGGTTGCCTTCCCGATGCCGCCCTTTGGTTGCCTTCCCGATGCCGCCCTTTGGTTGCCTTCCCGATGCCGCCCTTTGGTTGCCTTCCCGATGCCGCCCTTTGGTTGCCTTCCCGATGCCGCCCTTTGGTTGCCTTCCCGATGCCGCCCTTTGGTTGCCTTCCCGATGCCGCCCTTTGGTTGCCTTCCCGATGCCGCCCTTTGGTTGCCTTCCCGATGCCGCCCTTTGGTTGCCTTCCCGATGCCGCCCTTTGGTTGCCTTCCCGATGCCGCCCTTTGGTTGCCTTCCCGATGCCGCCCTTTGGTTGCCTTCCCGATGCCGCCCTTTGGTTGCCTTCCCGATGCCGCCCTTTGGTTGCCTTCCCGATGCCGCCCTTTGGTTGCCTTCCCGATGCCGCCCTTTGGTTGCCTTCCCGATGCCGCCCTTTGGTTGCCTTCCCGATGCCGCCCTTTGGTTGCCTTCCCGATGCGCCCTTTGGTTGCCTTCCCGATGCCGCCTTTGGTTGCCTTCCCGATGCCGCCCTTTGGTTGCTTCCCGATGCCGCCCTTTGGTTGCCTTCCCGATGCCGCCCTTTGGTTGCCTTCCGATGCCGCCCTTCGTTGCCTTCTTGATGCTGCCATTTGAAATAATGCCTCCAAGAAAGATATTGCAATTACACGTTTTCTCATATACATATTTATTTGATTTGTGTCTATTGGAACAACACACAAAAAAGAAAGGAAAGAAAGGCAAATTGAACACAATTCCACACAAAACGCTAAAAATGAGCCAGACAAAATTATTGGCACCTTTTCAAAATTGGGGGTAAACAACTTTGTTTCAAACTTGTGATGCTCATTCAAACTCACCTTTGGCATATAACAGGTGTGGGCAATATGAAAATTACACCTGAAAGCAGATAAAAAGGGGAGAAGTTGATTCAAGCTTTGCATTTTATGTCTGTGTGTGCCACACTAAGCATGGAGAACAGAAAGAGGAGACAAGTAGTGTACAAGGATTTCAGAACCAAAATTGTTGCAAAATATCAACAATCTTGATGTTCTATTGTCCACAGTGCGCAACATAATCAGAAAGATTACAACCCATTGCTCTGAAGCTAATCTCCCATGATGTGAATAGCAGAAAAATATTGATGAAAGGTTGCAATGCAGGATAGTCTGGAACTTAATTGGGGCTGCTTATCCATCAACCAAAGAAATTCAAGTTGACTTGCAGGCTCAAGGGTGCATCAGTGTCAGCGCAAACTATCTATCAACATTTGAATTATATCATATGCTATGGCAGGAGATCCAGGAGGACTCAACTGCTGACACAGAGACATAAAAAAGTATACTTAAATTTGCCAAAATGTACGTGAGTAAACCAAAAGCATTCTGGTAAAGCGTCTTGTGGACAGATGAGACCAAGACAGAGCTTTTTGGTAAAGCACATCATTATCCTATTTACCGATAATAGAATGAGACCTACAAAGAAAACAACAGTGTCTAAAGTCAAATATGGTGGTGATTCAAATACGTTTTGGGGTTACTCTGGTGCCTTGGGCACCAGGTGCCTTGACTATGTACAAGACATTTTAAAATCTGAAGATTACCAAAGGATTTGGGTCGCAATGTAGTGCCCAGTGCCAGAAAGCTGGGTTAGCGTCCTAGGTCAAGGGTAGTAGGACAATAACCCCAAACATGCTACAAGAACCACTCAGGAATGGATGAATGGATGGAAACAGATCACTGGAGAGTTCTCAAGTGGCCACCAATCAGTCTGGATCAAAAATCCCATTGAACACCTGTGGAGAAATCTTAAAATTTCTGTTTAGAGAAGGCACTCTTCAAATATGAGAGACCTCGAGGAGTTTGCAAAAGATGAGTTCTCAAAATTCCAATTGATAGGTGTAAAAAGCTTGTTAATAGTTATAGGAAGTGATTGATTGTACTTATTTTTTCCAGACGGTATGCCACCAAATACTGAGTTGAGTGTGCCAATAATTTTGGCCCGTTTTGGTTTATTTTTTTGAAATGGTCAAATTTGCCTTTTTCTCCCTTCTCTGTTTTTTTTCATGTGTTATTATTATTTATTATTATTAAGTATTTATATAGCGCCATTAGGTTACATGGCGCTTTACAAGTGAGGGGGTAGACAAAGACAAGAAATAAGACAGCGACAAATCAGTCATACGAGTACAATAGGGCAGGGGAACCTGTCCGCGAGGGCTCACAGTCTAGAGTGGGTGGGGGAGGGGGGGGGGTATTATGAAGGAAGAGGGGGGGTGAGGTGGTGCAATGGATGGGTCTTAGTGCGGGCCGTAGGCTTGTAAGAAGAGGTGGGTCTTCAGGTTTTTCTTGAAGGTTCCCATGGTAGGGGAGTGTCTGATGTGGTGGGGGAGGGAGTTCCAGAGTAGGGCAGTTGTTCCATTACACACAAAGGAAATAAACATGTGTGACAAAACAAGTGTAATTACAATAATTTTCTTAGAGAAATACTGCATTTTCTAGAACAATGTCAAGGGTGCAAAAAATTTCAGCTATGAGTGTAGGCATGAAGCATCCAATCCACTCTTTTACAGGTTTTTTTGATTTGTACAAACCTTCAAATAAGACCCCCAAACTGTATACAATGGGACACTTAGCATTGCAGAAAACCATCACAAACTTCCTAAGCATGTCAAGAGCGTGTGATGAATTTAGGAGACAAGAGGGAGGAATATAACATCTCCGCTTCACTTACTTTATTGGGTAGAGTAAGGGAGATAAAATGGCTTTCACAGAATTAGAAAGCGATCCTAAATCTCCACTCTCCAAAAATGAATAGCAGAAAACTTTCAAAGCTTTTCCACCTGCTTGCCTCATTCTTTCTCCCTTAGCCATTTCGATGTGGAAATTCATTTTATTTCTTTGCCTCTTGTTCTTGGATTTTCTTGTGTAATATCGGCTGTCTTCCAGGACAGTTAGTCACCTTGAAATCAACAGTTTGTGTTTCCTTGACTGATAGAAAGACTTTGCTTTCAAAGCAGCCCATTTGTTTGTTTCTCTTGGAATAAAAGGATGTTCATATCTTAAAATATGTCCTGTGTCTTAAAAATGCTTTCTGTGATTTGACATGGAAGGCTCGGTATATGAAACAGTCTGTTAATGTCATTGAGGTTGTCTGTGGGAAAAGATGGTTCCTTGCGTTTAATGTGATATTTTTTTGTTTGTTACGTTTAATGCACTTTGTGAAAGTTTTCACTCCTTCAAGTCTGAGAAGGTCTTGTAGCCCGAGGTCGGAGAAGTAGCTTTGCTTAATGGTGATTTTGTTTTTGTATGAACCATAAAATCTGGTTCAGGAGTGGAGCCTCTTGTAGTCGTGTATAGGTGCACTATACTGCAGAAACATTTAGAAAATGGTCACACTATCATTTAGGCTAAGTTCACATTGAGCGTTTGTGCTCCGTTCTTTTTTGAGCCATTTTTGGTGCAGTTTCTGTACCAAAAACAGATCCATTTTGCAAAAAAAGCATTAGAAACACATTATCTGTTTGTGCTGCTGTTTTGCTCCGTTTTCGGGGGACACAGACAGACACACAGACTCTTTCTTACCCTCCCTGCGATCCCATGGTGAGTCCCGGTGATGTCTTCCTCCTGGGCAGGACCTGTCTGTGAGTAGAATGAGTACTTAAAGGGAACCTGTCACCTAATCTATGGCCCCTAAACTATCACTACCTGCCCCTACAGACCCTAACTAGCTCCCTAACCATCCCTGCCTGATCTAATATGGCTATATATAAGGTGAATAAAACACTTTATAAACTTACAATTTCTCCGTCTGTGGGGCGTTCCTGTCGGCTCTTGTCTGCAGGGCGGGGTCCCCAGAGCCGCGCTCCCCCCGCCTCGCTCCCTTCCTAACGCCCTAATGGGCGGCATTGTGGATTTGAAGAGCGGGGAGCCCAGTGGAATCATCCCGCCCCGCTCTTCATGACGCGTCGGCCGGAGACCGCGTCATTTCCGGGTCCGCGCATGCGTAGTGCGCCCGGTGAAGCCGAGTCCCGGCGTCGCTAGGCAACGATCGGCGTCTTCGGAAGGTGAGTATTGGCGGCCCCCTCCCTCCCAAACCAGCACATATATATGTGTGTGTAATCCACATGTACATATGGATTACACACACACATATATACATTCACTTTGATTAGGCACATTTCATATGTGCATCTATATATATATATATATATATATATATATATATATATATATATATATGCACATATATATAGTTAGATTGTGTGTGTGTGTGTATACATACGTCTGTGTGTGTGTGCGTGTGTATACATACGTGTGTGTGTGTGCATGTGTGTGTATACTTACGTGTGTGTGTGCATGTGTATACATACGTGTGTGTGTGTGCATGTGTGTGTATACTTACGTGTGTGTGTGTGCGTGTGTATACATACGTGTGTGTGTGTGCATGTGTGTGTATACTTA